>JABUQX010076325.1:0-27500 GCA_015478945.1 Trachelipus rathkii
AATGTAAGATCACAAATTCGACCAGTTAGCACCCAAAAAAAATTTCCGTAAAAGACTATGGAAATAGATTCAGATGACAGCACTTTTGTATACTAAAAATGAGTATGAGCCTTTACTCTCCTCCTCCGATATCATAATTATATTATATATTAATAAAATTTGATTTTATCGACGTTACTACATAACAATAAACAACTATAATGATACCTATACCAAGTAATTTATTGCTAGTATATATATACGATAGATGATTATTTTAAGATGCCCAGTATAGGCCCTAAAAAAAGAATCAGGTTACTTACAATAAAGAATGGGTGGTACAGCAAAAAAGTGGCTATAAGGAACGTCAAAAGCTGGTATAAACGCAAAATATATTCTCCTCCACAGACCGGTGACAGTACTCCCACTACCCTCGTTCAACTTATATTATCAGAGATCAGTAAGTCAGACGCATCACGTAGAAATAATGATAGAGTAGTTATCAACAATACATATATACTGGAAAGTGTATTTCTTATTTCTTGGACATTGGGCCCCCATGTAAATCATGAAAAGTGCACTAATGTAAGGAAGACTGTATATATTTAATATATGCTTCATATACCACTATTCGATATAATAAATATATATACAATAAACTATATATATAATATAAAAAATAATTAATATATAGTATCTAGATATATAATATATATGTATACATATGACAAACACATATTACGAAATATATATAATCATGTGTATAATGAATAGTGTACATTAATAATATATATATAATATTATATATATATATTAATATGTAGATTATATAGAGAGACACAAAAAAAATAAAACTAATATAAATACAATTAATAAAATATACATATTATATATAATTTATATATAAATATATATATAAATATATATATATAGATTATATAATATATATATATATATACAATCATTAATATATATATATATATATCATATAATATTATATATAGTATAAACTATTAATAAATATAAATAAAACTTGAATGAACATGAAATAAAATATGAACATTAAAATAAGTGAAATAAAAAAGAAATTTATTCATAAAAAATTCTTAATTTTGATCTTTAACAGCAAACATGATTGATAACTTCCTTCGTTATATTGTGAAGCTATGATGAACATTCATTAAACCTCTGCTAGATTTTCTTCTCAGGTAGAATTGAAGATAAAGGTTGCTTTGAAGCTTTTTCAGATAGTGGAAATATGTTCATCACATTGAGGAGGTAAAAAAAGATTGCTAATCATATCCTTAACAAATCTACAATATGATGCACTAGCCACAATTTATTTCCAAAATCTAGCCAAAATTTTGGACTAATGTCGATGGAATGGTAACTTTATAAAGATTATAAAGAGGATCTTGATTCGCGAACTTGCTCTCAAACTGTTTGAAAACATCAAGAATGAAATTAATTGCCCTTGTAGCTTTCATTTAAATGATTCTCCACAAGAGGCATTTAAATCTATCTTCATATCAAAAGCAAATCTGTTGCAGACTTCCACAATGTTAAAAATGTTGTTTGTTGTTATTTTGCTGAAAAACCCTTCTAAACCAAAACAATCACAATTTCCGAATATATTAGGAGCAGTTGCGTAACTAATTATGGAGAATGCAATGCAATACATCATGAAGATGTGAGAAAATTAAAACAATAAAACTTATTAGCAAATTGCTTTTACTTAAAGACTTTGCAAAAGATTCTAAGTTTTAAAGGTTAATATCTTGATCCATTAAGCCCTTCTTAAGCTTCAACAATGCTTTAAAGATTTCATTAGATCGTAACAACCATCGAAATTTTTCACCTACCTTGTGTCGCCCAGTCTTGAAGCTTTGCCACTTTGAGTTATTGAATCTTTATAATAATATTTATTATACCTTTAAAATATACCTTTAAAATAGCATATATTGCATTCGATGTGCCATAAAAGTTTTATAAGAGTTTATATATTTTATTAAACAGTGATGAACATCTAACGACGCTGGATATTTTCGACAGCTTAAACACTATTAAAAAAAACATTTCATCTTTTAAACTGAAACGTTTTACCACAGAAAATTAATAGATACAAATCGAGTAATGACTCAGATAGATGAAAGGAAACAAAGGACCAGTTAGAGGCAACATGACCTATCGAGACTGCCCCAGATAGGCAAATATGTATCAAATACATGCCCATCGACAAACAGCAACCACACAACACCCTAAGCTGTCCAAATTCCTAAACAAGGTCAATATAATAATATACACGCCATACTACCAAACGTAAAATCTTTAGCTAAGGTTCATGCAACACAATTAGCTTAAAATTATTTGATTACTGTAGCTACAAACATCGGTTACTTAATAAACTAACTAAAAACCCGCCTTTGGCTAGTCAGAATATACTATATGTTGCACAAACAATCCAATATCCATCCAATCCTTCTTTAATGGTGCAAGTGAGTCACACTCAACAAACTCTGCGGGAACCGTTCAAAAAATTAAACACTATTACTGAATTTTTTTCCTTTTTTTAAAATTGTCACACCCTCGACGGCAGAGCCTCTATTCAGAGGGTGGCAAGCAGAAACTTCTGAATGAAGAATCAAGTTACACGTCTTCCTAATTTCATTGGTCTCCTAAAAACTGTCGTGGTAGAATTTTATAGCTGTCATGTTCCCCTAACTGGAGAATTTGAAAGGGACAATAATGGCATATCGGACGATCTGCATTTAGCGAGAGAGAAGCACCAGAGTGGTGAGTTGTTCGGAAGAGTTGAGAACAGGATGAAGATGAACTACAGAAGACAGAATAACAGTAACCCGAGGAAATGAGGAGGGATGAGAATGATGGAGAGAGGAGGTGAAGGCGGTAAATACCCGCAATTATCTTGGAGGGTATCTTTAACAGTAAGGGAAAGAAAGCGTTAGAAAATGTATGTTTATAAAGCTAGTTGACTTTAAGCCATTATGAAAAGAAAACATCAAACATGTTAAAATGAATTCTTTAACAGTCATTACTGGCCTCCACACTGCTGTACGGAGCGAAACATGAACAACAACGAGAGAGAGGAGATTAGATTACAAGCGGCGGAGATGAGGATATAAGGAACTATATTGGAAAAAGTAAGAGAGACAGAATAAGAAATAAGTTATTAGAGAAGTAATAGCTAAGAAGAACACCAAGGATCGAGGAATTGAGATGGTGACATCTGAGAGGATAGAGCAGAGAATCCGAAAAAAAGATGGACACCAAAGCGGGGCAGAAGACCAAATGGGAAACCGGAATAAAATGCAATCGTGAGACTCTTCTGAAAGATGTCACTACCAAATCGAGAGGCCTAGAGGAAAGACGGTATCCAGAAGACTTCATAAAAATTGCTTGGGCCCCCCTGACATAAAATCCTCCAAAAAAAAAAGAAAATAATAATAAAATAAAATATAATATAATTATAATAATAATAAATAATAATATAAAAATACTAAGATATATAAATATAATAAAAATAAAGATAAAAGAGAAGGGGAAAAAATATAAAAAAAAGTAAAATCTAAGAGAATAGAAAAGTATGCAAAACCTTAGAAGAAGAAGAAAATATTTTCCGGACCTATACAGAGGGAAGAGAGAGTATTAAAACGTCTAAGAGGCTCAGTTGATGATTAATATAATGTACAGTATCTTCATCAGGATCTATATTGAAGAATAGACCCCCCTTGCTCATCCTATAAGGGCAACACTCCAAAACCTATGCGTTCCCCGCGAATAAATCGTCGAACCACTACCAAAAGAAGTATCGACCCTGCCGCATCTCTCACCTCCACTTGCCGATGAAACCAGCCGGGCCGTAAGGCTACGGTGAGAGACAACGGACGACAGAGTAGTACAAAAAGTGGGGATAATAAAACCGTAAAGGCCCAGCCCTCCCCATAATAAGTAGCCACCAATAATTCCACTCATCAGCGAACTACCCAGCTATGGTAACCCGAGAAAGCGGGCATTCGCCACATCTTGATATAATATTAGAGCTGATTATGCTTCCTCATCTCATTAACCACAAGAAATTAGATCTAGATCCGGACAATCACCACGAGCGCACACACTATAGTTCGTATCACTTAAGGTCATCGTGAGAACTGTGAGAAAAAACAGAGGACAGTAAAGAAGCTGATACTCTATTAGGACTCCTGTAAGTTCACGTCTCTCGAGTCTAAGAACTA
This sequence comes from Trachelipus rathkii, assembly GCA_015478945.1. Classification (NCBI taxonomy): domain Eukaryota; kingdom Metazoa; phylum Arthropoda; class Malacostraca; order Isopoda; family Trachelipodidae; genus Trachelipus; species Trachelipus rathkii. The sequence goes on from JABUQX010076325.1 coordinate 4,233, forward strand.
AAAAGCCGAAAGGATGTGTCTCATTGATTATCCATAGAAGAAGAACAGTAACGTGCTGGATAAACATCAATACTGGATTTCAGGAAGGCTACAGAGGGAATTATACACTAACCTTAACCGAGAAGTTTACCGGATAAAATAAAAATAAAATTATGTAGCCTCGCTGAGTAACTCGATACCTACCTTTAACGAACTTGGTGAAGCAACTGAGTTTAACGCTAGTAGATGGAGTAACATAAAGTTATCTCAGAAAGATAAATTTATAAAAAAAAAGTACTTGTGACAGGAGATTGTCAAGCAATGCGAATGATACCTTTCGACAGCAAAGTTAATTCCTATGTCTGCTAGCCCGATTCAACTCCACATCGTCACCCGACTTCTACTAGTTACATTTAGTGGCAACTTTCACCAAGCAAATCCATCACTGTTCTTATGGATATTTACAGAGCTCGTGATTTACTCTAATCACGATTGGTACCGTCAGCGTGTTTTCTATTTACGTTTCGTTAGATGAGCGAACATAAACTGTTGAAATACTGTGTAAGAAGAATATTATTTTAATTTATATACGCTCTCTGATATGTAATTTCTTTAATTTTTATGAGTTCAGACGAATTACTTAGTTTATGCCAACATGATGAAGAATGGGTGAATGAACACTTTCACATCTTGCATTAAAATCAATTAGCAACAACACATCCTCTTCTCTTCTCATTTTCCTATCTTGTCTGATTTATATTATGTGCGAAAGCAGAAAAAAGCGTATGTATCACACACTCCACCTATAACTGTATAACTTGCTTATAGGAGACAGCGGTAATAGTAACAACAATTTCAGCTCGGTAGTCTAGATGTATATACTCTTCCGATCAACGTTACTATCTTTTTTTCAACTTACTTTTAAAATTACTAGTCATTTAAGATAATTTTTATTTTTAAAGTATGAAGATTGCCACCCACAGCCATCCCCCCTCCACGCGCCACCACGGACCACCCCTCACCCTCCCTTCCCTCTCCGCCACCACCCCCAACCTCACGCTCCGACTAAGCTCTCCATACTCCTAGCAATCTTCCCATACTCAACTTCTGCAACCCTTCCCTCCCTCGCAACGCCACATCGACCCGCCACGCGAACCGTCCCCAGTCACCCCACGGAGATTAGGTGATAGTTTACCTCATTTACAATAGTTTAGATGTGTCCTTTTTTTAACCTCTCAGACAACCTCTTAAACAAATGGCACATATCAAAAGCATAAAATAGATTTGTTGTTGTCTAAGTATAAAACCCTACCCTGTAGATGAATAATATAAACAACCACTTAGCATAATACATGTCAATGAGATTTCCTTTCTACCCATGATTCTTTATTCCTCAGATCCTAACCCATATGAATTATAAGGTGGAAGGTGTGAATTTGATTAATTATAAATAACCATATATAAAATAGTTATTGAAGACGAGTTGTGTTGAGTGAAATATGTTGTCTCAACTTGCAATTGCAGTGGTGATGTGAAGTCGCAAAGTCAGATACAACCGCAGTTTGAAGTAATTTTTTCGAAAGTCTTGCAAAGAGGCACATTTGATGAACTGACAGTTAAAATGTCTCTACGTCCAAACCCTTAGCGTTTGGAAAAGGACACACTTCCCACTTCGAGTCTTTTCCTTTGACGCCGCTCACTCCACCCTCTCAAAGATCGACGCCCGCTTCCGGAGTACGCCCACCCCGCCAAAATAGCGACGCCGACTCCGACTGCCGACTTCCACCCGCTGTCAAAACTACCGACTTCCCCGCGCGCACCACGCCCCGCACACCCCCCCGGCCGCACCGCACCCCCCCCTCGCCGCGCAACGAAAAGCGCGACTCGACATGAGGATCGTGTAAAGCCGCGCATGGAAAAAGAGCGCCCGCCCCCCCCGCTGGCGCTCCGCCGGGGTGGGGGGAGAGGAAGAGTCCATTCAGGCGAAGATACAAGCACTTCATGGACAAAGAAGAGATGGTCGGCGACGGCTCCGCCCAGGGCGCAACGCCGCGGAGGCCGGAGGGGAGCGTCGAGGTGTTTTTTTGATAACAAGGGGCGAGCGGAGCCACTCGACAAAGCGAGAATGGGCAGCGAGCGGTCGGACAGGTCCGCACGGGCACCGGAGCAGGAACGAGTACCAAAGCTATTGTGGTGTTTGTAAGTTTGTCGACTTAAGCGGCTGTGAACTAGAAGCGGGGATACATCCTCCCCCTAGAACGTTGAGTCTTTGAACTTACACCGCAGGGGAGGCAACCTCGGCGGGATCGTTTGAGAGCCGCAGCGGTGGGGGACGGGTCGATGTCTTTATCGGGCAAAGACGAATGGACCCCAGCGGGACACCTTCCGTAATATACTCTCTGAGCAACGCAACGCGTATTCCCAACGTCAGGAACTCCAAGCATAAGGCACCATGCGGGGAGGGCTGTCAGGGACGACATAAAATAAGGGGAAAAACTGTACCCATCGCTTCAGTTAAATTATGGAACCTTCTGGGGTCGGCAAGTTAGAACATGCCCCAAGTGCATCATGCACATGTTACTAGCACTATTCCATCGGAGGTTCATCAACTCCCGACCCAGACAGCAGTGCGGCATATACATTGCGGACATTTCATCTTTCGTACGGGCAGAACGTGGAACAGGCATGCTGTAGAGTGCAATTGGGTTACGATATTTTCTGGTACCAAGAGGCACACTTCATCAATCTCTTCTCGAACCGTTATACCATCGGTAAAGACTCGCTTGCAATTACAACGATTGCATCTGGCGTGAAAATGATACAGACAGTACTCCATATGAAGGTACCGAAGGAAAGCTATTCCGAATACGTACCCAGCATGTGCTATTGCAGTTGAGTGTGTAGAGACTATCTGGTAGAGAGGCAATCAAACCTGCGCGGAGCCCGTAAGGCTCACTGACACTTACCTGGAGCGAACGAACCCAAGCTCCCCACTGAAAAAGCGTAAGAACCCGGAGGCACTCTCACCTCCCCAATTCCCAAGCTGTGCCATTGTATTGTAATAGGAGCGTGCTAAAGGTGCAGTAGTACGAAGCAGCTAAAAATACGCCTATACCAGGTCTGCCCTGAAGAACAGTATTACTACGGTGACATGATAAAAGCATAAACCTAACCGAAGCAACGTAATGCAACCCCGGGGACGAAGAACCTGCCAAGGTCAACAAGAACCAAAGGTACACAGAGCATAGAATTGTACTCTACGGACTCGAGGGTAGCTAAGATATATCAGTCCTTTGTCTCTGGAAGCAAAAAAAAATATTGGTTAGAAAGGCTCAGTCCTGAAAACACCTCCTGCCATTGACGAATTCTATCCAAGAACCGCACACTGAACGTTTTACAAGTGGCGTCGGAGGAACGATCTGCCTAGATATTTTTAACCTTGCAGACGGGGGATTGGTCCGTTCGTCTAACTTGCAATTATAGTCGAAAGTAACCGGAAATGGCATCAATCAAAAAACTTCTGTCCGTGGTCAGCCACGTCCCCACGCCTGATAGAAGAGCGACACGACAACCGCTGCCCGGTAGGATGTTTTGCCTCCGGAAGCACGAAAGGTGAGTAGGTCGGATGACTAAACATGGGAGGGCGGTGCCCATACCATCTCAAGTTACTCCTTCTGGAGCCTACACTTGGTTCTCACCTCCCCTTGCTTCCGGACTACCCTACAGAGATTACCGACTCACACTTCCTATAACCCACCCTTCTCGGGCAAAAAACAGACCAAAAGAAAAAGAAAAATCCGTCATAACATCGGACCCCTCGACGGCTCCTCGAGAACGGCTCCCTGCGTATCAGATATAAATTCCGCGCTCTAGACGGCATAAGGGCAACTAAGCACTATTGACGTATATTCGGCGCTGCCGCCCGCTCCGTCCGAGACGATATAGGTAAAACTGGACGGCGTGAAAGGCCGCCGGCTGGTAAACGCTGTAAGCTGCCGTGCCGCCTTACCTCTAATGTTATCCCCATAACTACCACCCCCGGCTTATTAAAGCTTCCTTGTCACTACCGGAGAACCGAATGAGTAATAGTATCTGCGGGGCGGTAGAATAAAGATAGCGGTTTCTTAACTGTGGAGAGTGAAGATTGTAAATGGTATTCAACTCAAATAGTACTGGAATAATCCTATAATACTCTTGAAAACCAATAATAACGAAACAGGCGTTACAAATCTGTGGGAACTTGTAACGAATCTTTCGCGATGATTAGATATTATATTGTGTATAAACAACTTAGAGACTTCATCGACACGAGATACTATTTAAAATGTAGAACAAAAGGGCTGTTCCTTTTTCGCCAATGCTAGATTATAATCATGCCTTGCGAGATGAGTTTAACAGACACTGTGAAAGAGGGAAGAACCCGACAGCTTGTTAGTGACGAGTAACAGACAATAATATGAAGGGTCTGTCTATAGAAAGTCAATACATAGCTGAAGAGGTTTTGGGTCTAATGTTAAAGAACAAATGACAAACGATACATTATGGGTGGGGGGAACATTATAATATTTTTTGGCCATCCCTACTCTAAAAGAAAGGAAATAGTTTTAAGGTTTATTTCATGTAGATTTGGATAAATATTATATAATAAACTGTGTCGTAATTTTTGAAATTATTGCAATGTCAAACACGGAGACAGATTTTCAAAAAATTTACGAGCATAGCCAAAAGTGGAAAGATTTATGGTTCTCCATTAGATCGAAAGGACGCGCAGGGATATTGGTAAATGATAATACGGGTAGAGGTATACTGGCTAAGGAGACACTCAACCCCGGAAAGAGGGATCCCCTCCAGATATATATGACAATGAACTTAAGATGCCTCTGAAGAGGTAAGCACCACGGTACAGTAGAAAAAGAGAAAGTATATAAATTTACATATAATCGACCCCTCCCTAAAACAAGGGTTGAATGTACGCACAAATTTGATATTTCTTAATGCGCTAGAACAGTTGACCCCTTAGACGTATTCTGAATAATGACGGATGTAAGAATCCTTTTAACGTTCTTGTCTTTTTCATTCGATAATATAAATAGAACAATTTTTAATTTTTTATTTTATATAAGATAAAAAAATAATTGCTCGATTAAATAAACTTCGCGAATTGAGCGACGAACTGTTTGAATTCCGTGATTTCTGTTCGTAGAATGCTAGTTTGAGAGAGGAGAGATGAAAGGTGAATAATTAGTGAATGCCTTGCAAACACGATTGGATCCCTTTACACAAGAAAACTCGGACAGTTTCTCAACTTTAACACTAAAATGAAAATATGTGAACCCATCGTCATAGCATTCTTTCCATGGTAACAAAAAAGCGCAGAATTTTTACCTCACGAATGCAACTTAATTAAAAAACAGGCTAGATAAGAAAATGAATAGATTTCGATATTATTGATTTATATTTCAACAATTTGTTTATTTTTGGTCGTAGATTTATATACAGTTACATAAAAAGTATATATATTGTTCTCCACCTATTTGTTGATGTTTTTAACATCAGTCCTTGTAAATTTAGTAAGTATAAATATGTTTTTCTTAAATTGTAAAGTATATTGTCTAACGTAAAGATTAAAATACGATAGAGTGAATATCAAGCTACGTAATTTTCTTATCGATTTGATCTATGACAATGACAATTAAATGTTTAAGCTAATAGCGCGGACAGATGTGCGTTGGATTATGGGAACCATTCGTGATCAGGTCCGCGGTGCTCTCGCTCTCGTTATGGAGGATTGGAGAGAGCGTAATAAGTGTGAGCATGAGCAATATCGACAACAGTATAAATGTACGGAAACACATTAGGTGAGTTGGCTAGATTTCTTCAATGGTGCATGATTAATTTTGGCTTTTGTTCTCTATTTATCACTGGTGATCTACTAGAACGCAAATACAACATGAAGATCTACACTCGTATTAGAAGAGCTGCCATACTTACTAGCTTACCTTCCTACGTAAGTAAATTCATACAAGTGTAATTATATTTTGTAAACTTTTAATGCATGTAGCCGAGTAAGAAATATACACTGCATTGTTCTTATAGTAGCACCAATAATAAAAAAACCTAACATACAATAAATTTACATATAGTTGTGCGCTCCCGGCTAAAACAGTTTAACTATAGAATTACATTATTTAAGAGAGAGTGTGAGCAGCGTTTGTTGGATGAAAGAGATCGACTCGGACATGACTCTTGCAATAAATGCAACAGGAGTCGAGTCGGAACAACTGACTAACCCTACCAATATAGAACGTAAGAAAATCCTCTAACACGCCACCGGATCTCTTTGATAAACTAATACCGTAATGAACTGTCTAATTAGAAACTAACAATATCACTATTTTTAAATTATACTGTCTGCAACACCAGTACGTATAATCTAAACCATTTATATCGCTACGCTCTCTTATCAAACTTGTTTCTCAACCTGGCATGCACCTTTTAACTGTAATAATAATCCCACCCTAAAGAAGGACTTCGGTCCCTCATACCGGTTTGACTAAGTAGACTGCGCATGAAAAACAAATAAAGGAATCAAGCGCAATGGTCGTCTATTCTACCTCCCATCTTTGGACGACGCGTTATCTTCTCAACCTTCACATTTTCGAAATCGGACCGTCGGTCGCTGTATGAGGATTTCTCAGCATCATCGTCATTCCAATCACCTCTCCCCTATGTGCATATATGATCATCTGTTCGTTTATTGACCGTTTCTCCCTGTATCTATTGACATATTATCTGCAACGTTGATCCATGATATTGCTCCTTATGGGACTGACAAATTGAGCGACCCTATAACTGTTATTTTAATCTTGGCACAAGGAGACAGTTCTCATCCTCAAGCCCTTCTCTATCTCGAATCCAGCCAGTCGAGTGCTCCAATAATATCAGAAGGATATCAGTACAATGAACCCACCAAGCGGTCAGAGGACACCCGCTCTCATGCGCACGGAAATGTCTCTCGACAAATTATAGATGCAGTCTGGCTTTCAAAGCCCAGAAGCGGCGCGAAGAACTCATGCAGGCGGCTCCTCTAACGTGTACCATCCAAAAGTACCAACCAAGACTATACAGTAACAGGCTCCGAGCAAGTACTCCCTGCCCTAAGTCTCCCATTCACACTCGTGTCGACGACCATTCTAATTTGCCAAGAGCCTAAACTCTAATAGCCTCGGGCGCTTATAGTTAGGTGTATATATATATTATATATATATATATATATAGCTCAATGGTGGCCTATATATATATATGATATAAGCAGTATTATATATATATTATATACTTCTCGTGTCACGATACTAAGAGTTGCTGAAAGTTCCTGATTCCGCGGTAAAAAATTCACGGGAACTTCATAAACGAGCCATGTGCTGGCTACAGAAAAAACCTATGAGCATCACCTAATGATAGCTTTGCCGTGTTCTCGAACAGTTCCTGCGCTTAACACTGATTTCGTGTCGGCCACTGCGGCCCCGTCTGGTAGAAACACCCCCTGAAAATTTTAGCTAAGATTAAACTGCGTAGCGCTACAAAGGATCCACTTGCCATGTTACCACACGCTTTCCTTCTAACTACTGTAGCTTATCACTACAATTCATTCTTTTTTCGCAGCCAAAATTCTCTCCTCTACTTTTCTCTTATTATTCTTCCTCCTCTTTTCTAACTCTCTTTACTATTTTCACCACAATCTTTTCTTCTTTTCTGTTATGTTATTTATTTTCACTCCCTGCTTTCTTCCAACTCTTCGCATACAACTCACCAACCTCCGAATCGCACTCCTCCTCTCCGCTCCAACATCCAGAGCTCCGCTACTACTTGATTTCCCTTTCAAATTCTCCCAGTCATATGGGAACATTACACCCTATAAACTATTACCACGGGCACATTCCTTCCAACTCATTAAACAACTAATCAATCTTAACCTTGATCATTCATATTTCAATTTAAAAAGAACACCCCCTCCTCTTGAATAGGGCTCTATAATGTAGTTTGTACAACTTTAAACTTAATACAAAACACATCAAGTAATAGTGTTTAAATTTTTTGAATGATTTCCCGCAGAGAGTGTGTAGATGTACGCACTGAAATAAAGCAGGGATGAAAGATATGATGTTTGTCTCATTTTATCGCTATATCTTGACATTATGCAATGGCGTGTTTTAGTTAGTTATTAATAAAACCGTGTACTGACCAGATTCACAAAAACTATTAATGTTTGGTTTAGCATGAACCTAGCTAAAAGATTACTTATAGTATGTGCGTAATATTATATTACTTTTGGAAGAATATTAACAATCCTTTTAGTTTTTAGTTGTGTTGTCGCTTATGGGCATGTATTTTGAAAATATTTAGTCGACTGGCAGTCTCACTGGTCTGTTGCCTTAACATAATTCATAGCAAATATATACGATACTTTGATATAAATAACGTCTTTCTGATTGGACAACATAATTTTTAAAACAATGAGAATTAGATTTTTAAACGTCGAAAAATATCCAGCCCGCCTCTAGACGTCATCATCGTTCACATTCATGATTGGTACATCATTAAAAACTAACACATCAAGATACCTATTGCATTTAGATGCCAAGCCTGACTACGATTTTAAAGTAAAAAAAAAAATAATTCCCAGAACAAATGGAACAAATGCTCTAACGATGGCGACACAATAGGTAAATTTCGATGGATGTTACGACCCTAAATAAATTTACTATGTTGAAGCTTAAAGGAGCTCAAGTTGATCAAGATAATTAACCTTGTATAAAAAAATTTTATAATCTTTCAATCATTTTAAAATCAAATTCTATAAGTTTATTTAATTTGTCTAAAACTTTAATGCTCAAACACTCTTCATATGTATTTGCATGCATCCATATTTATACCGCAACGCTCATATATTGAAATGAGTTTGTTTAGAAGATGTTTTCAAAGCAAACAGCAATTACATTTAATAACTACTTGTCTGATAATGAGGAAATGATAATGTCTCTCGTGAGAATCAGTTTAAAATGAAAAAACAGAGCATGTAAAAGAAACTCTTCTTAATGATTTTTCAAACACTTAGAGAGAAGTCGCAATCAACAACATACTACAATCTTATAAAGTTACCCATCCATCGAATCTATCCACAAATTTTGCTACATTTTAATAAATATATATGTTGCATCACCATATTTGATTATTTAAGGATTTTAGCATCTATCAAACATATTGAAATCAAAAACAATCATTTCACTACTCTGAAAAAGCCTCAAAGCAAACTTTTTCAATCTAATTGCACTTTCTACTGGAAGGGTTAAAATAACTTGCATCATTTCACAATAAAACGAAGAATTATCAATCATTTTGACTGTTTTAAAGATCTGCATTTATACGAATAAAATTATCTTTTTTTATTTGCAAATTATTATTAATGTAATAATTTATTCCTTTTATAATAATATAATTTTTAGCCAAATATTATAATATATCAATATAATATATATAGATTAAGTTATATTATTATGTATATATTATAGTGTTATAGTATAGTAGGAGTATAGATAACTTATATAGTATAATACTATAATAATATATAAGTAATACGGGTATTAATTAGAATAGATAATAAACTAATAATATATCTATAGATATATAGTCATATATATATAATATATATATTATATCATTATATATAAATAAATATATATAATCATCTATTATATATATATAATATATTAAATATAATAGCATAAATATAGTAATATAATATCTAATATATATATACTATTATATATATATTATATAATAATTTATATATAAAAATATATATATTCTAATATATATATATATAATATATACTAATAATATTATAATTTATATAACTATATTTTATTATATATATATTAGAAAGTTCATTTCCATGCTGTTATATTTGTGTTACCCATAATGTGGTTATATTATTATGCCAATGTATATATAAAATTAGTATAAAATAATATTATATATATTATTCTAATAATATAGCACCCCAAATTTTTTGTATCATATTTATTATACTATATATAGTAATATATAAAATATTAATTATAATACATATAATATAAAAACAAATTATATATATACAATAATATACTATATATCTTAAATCAAAACACCCGAAATTTTTTGCTTAACGCCATTATATATTTATAATATAATTATATAAGAATATATATAATATATATATAATATTAATGTAAATATATATAATATATATTATACAATATACAAATATAGTATATAATATTATATATAATATATTATATATATTAAAATATAATATAATATATCATAACACCAACACTCTTCCCAGAAGGGAGGCGCGCACTAAAACGAAAAAGTAGAAGAATATGACGAAAGTCGAAGAAGAACAACGCCCCTCTACCCTTTACCTTTAGTGAGATCTCCACAGAAACCACCTAAAGCTGTACGACAAACGACTCACTTATGCTCTCGTCATGGGGAATCCTCAGAGCCCACAATAACCCATTCACCAAACCCCCGCCATTCACCACTATTCTGCACTTTTCTTCTTCGCCTCTGCCAAACAAATTCCCCTCCCCTTTACTGACTCACCCCACTTTCTCTTCGGTCTCCGTTCCGATACAGCACACTCACCACAATACATCGCTTAACCAACCGGACATATATCCGATCCTTTGCCACATGATAAACGATCTTTAAAGTACTTCATTCTATTCCTAATTCCCTACCACACCACACTTCTTAATACCATTCTCATTTTATCATCCTCTACACTAAACACGCCCCTAACATCTTCCATCTCGCTGCACCCATTTTTACTTAATCTATACTCTATATTCCAATCATCTGTCCACAATACATACACACATAACAAATACTCTCATAAATATAATAATATATATATTATATATTATAGTATAATAATAGAATATAATATTAAGTATATAATTAAAATATAATATAATATATATATAATTTCATATAGATAATTAATAGATAATTTTAGAGACGACATCAAAATTTTCAATAGTGGAGTCATCGGAATCGGCAGCGTTACATATTCATAGTCATAACGTCGGTAGTCTGATAATTTACAAGATGTGGAGCGGATCGGATATCGGGAAATTTTAACCACTGCCAAACCCTGCTTCTCGATTCAGATTCACCTGGTATCATTTTCAATAAAGCATCTAAGCGTTAGAGGTGGTAGGAGTGGATAAAGTATAGACAACAAAATGAGAAGAGATGATACCAATTTAATTCATACTATAAAGAACTTAAGTCTTTCTCAATTCCGTCTCTTCAGTAGTTATAAATTGTTCCCCTCCTATATAATATTCCGAATAATTTTTTTCTTATCCACCACATATATGAATAAGGACAATTCGTTTGGCGTGATGGGTGAAATGCTACAAACTTTAAATCTTATAATCCTATAATCCAGGTTTAGGACCCATCGGAGTACATCGTACTCCATTTTGATCTCATAACTATACTATGTTGTAAATACATTCATTATACCCTACTTCGAACGATTGTTGAACGGTGAATTCCACCGATATTTTACTCCCGCCAAACAGACCGAATTTTTATAAATATTAACAATAAAAATGATTAAAATTAATAACAATTAAATAAAATATTTAAAAACAACGTCCTTTATTATAATACCTTGAAATTTAGAAGTCTTTTAATTTCACCCACGGAATTCCTAAACAAAATCGATAGCAACTTCACACTCATTGATCTTTGCTTAAGTAGAGTTCAAAATTATACATTGGTAAACACACAGGATTTTTAGCACTTCCCAATACCACTACAACGATGGCAGTAGAATCAATCAATATTCTCTAAAAATACCACATAACATATCTCTCTGTTACTTTCATCTGGGTTAAATCATTCAATCCATCACACTTGTGTCTAAGCTGGTATCTCGTGAGATGTAAGGACTTATTGATTCTCTAGAACAAATCTATCAGACATTATACCGTGTGACTCCAGTTCCTCATTGAAGCTTCTATTCTGAAAGAACTTTATGTTTCCATAGACTATTCTCCAATCCATTCATAACAATCAAAACATCTTTCTTATAATATAGTTCTAATTCCATCTCAACTAATTTATGATTGGCATTTTTGCGGCGAGTCTTTTAATTGTACCAGTCCTATATTCTAAGAATCTTTTAAATCCTTCTGATTACATTGCAGTTGCCTCCCAAAACAGTAAGAGTTATAATGCTACCATTGAAGATGAATGTTTAAGCTTATTTTTCCGAATTAATTCAGAGTTGCACTCAGAACACTTTAATAATCGAATTTTTTTTTTTTTTTTTTAATGCACCTTTTCTTAATGTTACCACTTACATGCGCAGCCCGAACTCGGCCTGAGGCATGTATGTCGCACGGCACTCTTAAAACAGAAAACATTCTAATGTATTCTGAGCACGCCTCTGGTCGATATAATGAGTCCATTGTCCAACGTTGTTACTTCCACCGGTATTCAATATATTGTTTAACGCTTTTTTAACTAATTCCCAGCTTCATATTCCACAGGGATCCATTCTCTCAATCATTCCACATTGCCTGTAATTGAAATATTCAGATTTGTAAGCTATTTCCTTTTCCCTTTCCATATGCTGATACGTCTGCCCCCATGGACCCATCCTATAATGTATCTGCCTTCTTTCTCTTTATCTACAACTATATCCGGCTTGTTCAGTTAATATACATCGTGAATGCTATAGGCTATAGTATACGCCACTGTGTATTTCGTATTGCCGTTTGTGTAATTGCCATGTTAGCGCCTATTTATCTTTATTTTTCAAAATTCTAAAAAGATAGTTGTGCATATTGATTATGTCTTTCCGGTATTGCTTCTACGAAAGTGTTTCACAGCTTATAACTATAGGCAACGGTTTTATTTTAACACATCTCTAGCCTCTAAATCCTTATATCTTACTTTAAATCATATCGACGAAGTCAGCTATGAAATCTTCACTCTTCCTTTTTTTCAGTCGACCATTCCTTTCTTTACTAATACGTATGCCATGTGAGCCCCAATGGCTCTTTTGCGATCATGTTCCTTTTTACCCTATATTTATCAAACTCATATGAACCACGCATTAGCACTATTATTTTCAATCACAAATTCCAGAAGTCCGTTTACCTCTCTGTGAATCATACCTAGTAATACATCCATAAGTATCCTTTCCTTCACACTCCCATCAACCTTTCCACTCCACTTGATTCATCCCATATATTTATTTCTCTTGCGCGTCTCGTCTATTGTGTTTTATCTGTTTTGTTCGGTCACAATATTATTGATATGGTGCAAATCTGGCAATTCTCATATCATTTCATGTCGTTTCCTAACAATTTTCTTAGTCTGTTTTGTTACCTTCATGAACATCTGATTTTACTTAGTACGGAACATATCGAAATCCTTTTTTTGTCACGCTATATTTCCATCTTTACCACCATCTACGTGGTGCTTATCTTGTTTTAATATGAAGATCGGAGAGAAGTCTTAACTTTCTGACTCATCTGATCCGGGATAGTGTCTAAACCCCACACCTCTAATTCTTCTGTCCGGAGATAATTTTGATTGCTATCAGAGCTCAGTCCCCCCTTACTCCTCTAATGGTAAAGACAGCTCGGCACCGTCTTCCGGCTCCTGCAACTATATTTTATTTTCGGCTTCAGATACTCTCGCCGCCACGCTCACAACTATTGGGCTTATACGTCTTCCAAAACATCCTCTTCTCCGGATTTCTTCCAGCGCTCATCGTTCTCCTGGGCGTCCCCCGCGTCACAACGCACACCCGGAGCTACAATTTGGCTGTGAGTACAGCGATGAATTTTTAAGCTACTTTTGTGATTACTCTTTCGATTGCACTCACGAACAGTTAATTAATTCGAATTTTTTTTTTATTTTTTTTTTTTTTTTCTTCAACCTGTTCTACAGGCGTGACATTTAATGCTCGGCCCCGACCTCCGGCCTAAAGCGCATATGTGTGTGTCCCGCAGTCTTTAACAACCAAGAACCATCTCTCAGATTCTGGCGCTCGTGCGTATTATAATGTGAGTCATCAGCGCTTTTACTCCATCGGTATCTTTCAAATATATTGGTTTAAGCTTGTTTGTAATCTCCTCTTGTCCAATTATCACGAGGAACCTCTTCTCTTCAATGTCATGTCCTACATTCTGTATTGATGATAGTTCGTCATACGTACTTCATTCTCCTTTCATATGGACTCTGCGTCCAGTGATCCCTATCTCGATAATGGGGTACTTCTTTCTCTTTTATCTTTTACAACTTATCGCTGTAGTTATAGTACATCTGGTGGAATGCTATGTCGTATGCGTATAGTGTAAGATCGGTTATTGCTTCTATGCTTATTTTGCTGTCCCACGTATTGGATATCTTCTATTGTATTTTATTGTATTTTCCACCAAATATCTAAATGATAGTTGCTGATTTATGTATTTCTTTCGGTTTAGCTTGCTTAGAGAAGTGGTGACACTTATAATTATGCTAATGTCCGACTATTACAACATTCATGCATTTGTTGTTATTATTCTCTTCTCATCTCTCTGTTGAAGCCAATGGCTTAAGCTGTCTTGTCCTGTCCTACATATTTTCTCTCATTCGTCGGATTACCCTGTACTGTTCTATCCGATTTTCTATCTATATTACACTGCTTGTATCGATAATATTTTGTATTTCCTTTGGCATATGCGCGTCCTCATATTATTTCATTTTTTTCTCTGCTATCTTTAGCTCAATTCTTAATTGTTTTGATCTTTCTTCTTGTCATTCCTTCTGTGATGAATCGATCATAAAAATCGATCCGTTAAATCTCTTTTTTGCTGCTTAAAATAGAGTTTGGCATCCATCCCGTCTGCTCTCGTTCACCAATCTGAGAATTTAACCATCACTTTGCTTACATTTATCTTAGCTCGTTGGTAACCAATCACTTCACGTCTCTTATATACTGCCACTCTTATCCTGAAGATTGCCCATTCCACGCTTCCCTGGGACATACATGTTTGCCAGGCATGGATTCATTATATGTCAATTTATGGGCGTGGAGCATTTTTCTCGTCTTGATTTCTAGTTGTTAATCTCTAAGAACCATATCAAATTATTCCAACCGTACGATATATGTACTGCCAATTGTTCCTTACTGCCTCATCTTATAACATTTGCATTTCTATTCAAATTTCATATAGTTTCTAGTCTCTTCTCTATATTCCGTCATCAGCTTTTCCTTCATTTCTGTATGTTCATTTTTTCATTTTCTTCATCTCCCGAGCTCCAAGATAGGCGTCTTCCTGTTCTAGACGTCTAAAGATCCTGATTGCTATTCTGATATTTCCACTGTCAATTCTCTTTCCTTTCTTCAACTCCAGAAGACGCGCATTTATCTAGTCCGAACTTCCATCTTGTATTCACGTTGAAACTTCTTAACATACCTTCTATCTGTTCATATTGATTGTGTTGTTTCGGGGAGTACGTAGCTGATTCATCCATGTAAAAAATAGCTGAGAGGTTTTCCCTTCTCTTTTCAGTTTCATTGATCCTATGTCTTATCATCCATTATGACAAGTATTTATCAGTATGAACTTCAGTTGGTTCATCGACAATACAAACAGCAATGGTATAAGGAATTCCCCTTGGAATTCCTTCCTTATTTTACTCATTATATTTAGTATCTACATTTCTGAGTAGTTAATATTGATGTCCATATTTGCATCCACTTTTTCCATAATACTCTGATCTCTGATTCGGCATCGTGATTTGAATCGAACGCCCTTTATCCCTAGGAGTGTGCGCACACTATCAAGAAGTCTTAATATCAACCAAGTCATGCTTAACTTTAATACAATCCTTAAGATTCCCAAATAGGATATTGAATAATTGTCTTTTGTCCGTGATTCCCTTACTGCATCCTTTTTCGTTCTTCTGCTATTGATAATTAGAATGGTTTTGAAAATGATTCTGTAATAAATTGCTAGTTAATATTAGTTTATAGTTGATTATACAAGTAACTTGTCCTATATTCCCCTGGGTTTTGTGTTATCCGCCTGTAGTTATAGGGATAAAGACTGTTCTCCTTTGTCATCACTCGGTGATATTTGTCCAAGCTGTTCTTCAGATATGTTCTGTGAAGGCACTTTTCGTTAAAGGTCTCTCTTAGTACTTTGTAATTTTGTACCATATATCTTGTGCACAGATCCCCAGGTTTTCCAGTTACTTATGGACGTCTGTTAGTCTTGTCCATCACTTCCCTTATCGGTTAGTGGATTTCAAATTTCCATCTCATATCTTCTTCTATTAGGGATTCCTTCTTGTGTTCTCATCTCATCCGCCTCTTCATCTATGTGGTTCTTGGTCTTGCATATTATACATCCTCCAGAATGCATCGATCTTCTCTTCATGGTTTAACGAACTTTTATATCTCAGCCTCTCATACTCCTTATTAAACGTTCCTTACTGTTGGTACATTTTGTTTGTCTTTCTTTTGTTCGTCCATCTTGTATGAGTACTTAAGTCTTTTTGCTTTGCCTATATCTATTTTCGTTGCTTGGTTATTGCGTCGTGTTACTTCGTATTTTGCCTCTGTTCTGCTTATCATTGATTTGTTGCCTGTTGATTTTACTTTCCATTTTGATGTTCCTTCTGTCGATATTCTTTTTATAAACGAGTTGATATTTTCTTTTCTAAGTCTCTATGTCCTCTCTATTAATTTCCATGACGGTTTTTGTTCCTTCGTCTTCATTTGATTCTATTTTTTGTCAATATTGTCCCTCCATCAAATCTGTTATGCGTCTTCGGATAATATACCTGTCACTCTGAATATCGCATTCTCTCAGGTAAGATCTTGAGATACCTGTTTGCATTCCGCTATTTGATTATTTTTCATGTCCAGATTATCATATTTTATTTATTCCTTTCTATTCTCTGTTTTACTTTCACTTTGCCATTGCCATTGCTAATTATTGCTTATCATTCTCTTAATAAAATCATTCTATCCCCGTTTTCGCTTCTATCATTGTCAATAATCTCTTCACACCTGTTTCTCTGGTTCTTCATAGTTGCGGTGCCTGTGATCTGAATCATTATTACTGTTTCACTATCTGTTGCTTGTTATTATTTCTTTGTTTAGGATTCAGCAAGTTGCTTGATGTTAGCAG
The DNA here is from genome assembly GCA_015478945.1 of Trachelipus rathkii. Classification (NCBI taxonomy): domain Eukaryota; kingdom Metazoa; phylum Arthropoda; class Malacostraca; order Isopoda; family Trachelipodidae; genus Trachelipus; species Trachelipus rathkii. Next base: position 21,467 of record JABUQX010076325.1, read on the forward strand.
AATGAGTTTTAACATCCTCTATGTTGATGACATCATCCACCGTTAGCACCAGACATTAAATAAATTGCGAATTGCTGTGAGTTAGCAGACGATGCTTGACTAAAGTTGTTGGCTGCATTTACGATCATAGCTGCACTCAGAACCTTTAAATATTTAGATAACTGCTGATGATTAGTAAGAATGAATTTTAAGTTACTTTTTCGATTACATTCATAGCTGCACTCAGAACATTTAAAATAACTTTCAGAATTTTTTTTTATTTTTTTTTTTTTTTTTTTTTTTATTCACGTTTTTCTTAAGGGTATAACCATTTACATGGCCGCGGCCACGAACCTCAGGGCCATTAAGCGCATATGGTTTCCCGCAGTTCTTTTAACAACCAAGAACCATTTCTCGGTATTCTGGGCGCTCGGCGTTCATGTATAATGGAGCTCATACTCCGAACGTTATGCTGTGTATTCCACACGGATAGTCTTATCAATTATATGTGTAAGCTTTTTTTAATTATCTCGCCATGGCTTCAAGTATATCACTAAGATTAATCACTCTGCTCTATCAATGTATTCCACATCTCGGTTAAATGAGTATCTTCAGTCGTTCGTACTTTCATCTCCGTCTTTGCCTCATATGCTATACTCTTGCGTCCATAGGTCATCCCATTCTCGCTAATAATGTGATGCCTTTGCTTTTTTTGTATCTATCTTAACAACTAATCATCCGGGCTTGTATTAGTATAGAACAATCTGTGGGCAATTGCTATATCGGGCTTCAGTATACGCGGGTGGTTATTTCTTCTTATGCGTCGTTGGGTTGTATTGTTTCCCAGTATTTGGATGCTTGTCTATTGGATTTCTGTATTTTCACCAAATTCTAATGGATTAGATTTGCATATTGTAGTTATGTCTTGTCCCGGTGGTAATGTCTGTGCGTCTGGGAGGAGTTGTCACGAGCTTGATTAATATATGGCTAAGCTGTTCCGGTGGATTACTTTGACACATTCTGCAGGATATATTCCTTCTCTATCTCTCTCATCTAACCAATTGGTCTAATTGGCTAAGTTCTTGTGCCCCTACAATGTTCTGCTCATCTTCTTTCTTAGATTACCCCTGCATACTGCTGTGTATCGATTTTTCTTTATCAATACACTTTTTCATATTAATTTTTTGTATTCCTTTGCAAATGGTGCTCCTCCATTGATTTTTCAGACTGTTTTTTTCTTCTTGCTTTCTGTGCTCATTTCTTTCATGGTTTCATCTTTTCTTCTTTCAATTCCTTCTGTTGTTGGATCGTCGTTAGAGGGAATATCATAGCTTCGTAACTGATCTCTTTTTCTTGGGCTGTTAAGATGTTCTCAACGCTATTCCTGTTTCTGCTCCTCACCCTCTGATACTTTACTATCACTTTCTGCGGAATAACGTCGTCATGAATCCGGATCAGCGTTCCTCTCTAATTTACGTGCTCTGATTTCCTGGATCCCACTCACCTGATCCCTGGGACAATACATTCTGCAGGCATTGTTCTTATATATCGATTTGTTTTCTATGGCGTTGTGAGAGTCATTTATTTTCACTTTATTTGGCAACTTATCAATTTTTTTAAAAATGTCTCTACTGTGAAGCCGTAAGCTCAATAATTGTAACTCACGCGAAACCCTAACGCTTTATCAAAACTGCTGATGTGAAATGCAGCCACTCGTACACAAGTCTGGCCATGAGACATGTTTGCTTCTACTTCCTAAATGATTCACGAACTTTGTACTTCTATTCGAGCTGATAAATATTGGCATTTAATACTTCTCATCGATTTTAAGAAAACATTATAGTTGTTTCTTAAACGTCTTCTCATATTTCCTTCAGTGGTCCACGCCTAATAGTCCTTTCACTTTTTCTTCTATAAGAGATGGGTCATTTTCTTCACCTTCTTAGCTTTCTATTGCCCAATAAAAGTTTGTGGTTTTGAGGAACGACCCTCGTTACTTGTTGTTTTTTGTATTGGTACATTTCCTGTACTAGTTTGAAGACCTCTAAATATATTCGATTACTTAATTCTGATATAGACCAATCTCTTCAACAACGGTTCTATCTGAAAAAACAGCAGAGACATCGAAATGGCGTGCTTTTTGTTTAGCACCCGTCGTTTGCCTGTTCAATTCGATGAAGAGATAGACCCCAGGTTCAGTTGTCCCAGAAGTTGATATGACTCGCTGAACCAGAAATAAGGTTAAAGAGAAACTGGTTTCGGTTATTAAATAAATGGCAGACTCAATCCAGAATTTTAAACTCATTGAATATCACTTGAAACTTCTAACACTACACCTATCGACGAACCAATTTACCACTATCTGACCTTGGTAATAAGATTTTGTTGCATATGACTTTTGAGGGAGGTCATGTTCATTCATGCCGCACAAATAAGAAAAATGAACGTATGTCTTTTTGGATGCTGGAGATCTAGTTTCTTTCCTTATAGCATAAATTTCTTTGATGCGCCCCATCACAGTATATCCTATTATGGTCACAAGTTATATTTTTGACATCAGGAATTGTAAACTTGCTAAAAGACCTCAGTCGGAAATGGGTCAGACAATCAACTGTATTGGCGAACAATTATATCCTCCCATCAAATGCTGTATTGCTTTTGCTGTCATAACTTATTAAAGCCGTGATCAAGCTCTGAGATACGCATCTCTCAGGTATAAGCTTGATAAAGTTGTTTTACCCTGTTTTACTATAACTGGCGAATGGATCCCGGCATGATTTATTATTTATTTGACATACTATCGATGTATCATGTTATGATTCCTTATCTGTTATCTTCATGTTCGTATGAGTTGACGATCCTGCTATAGACATAATAACCTTCATCCATCCTAGGACTCAAGGTGTGCAAAATGTTGTTGGATTTATCATCTTCTCTCCTCCAGCTGCAATTCCGTATTGTCCTGTTTTCTATTTCTATCATTCAATAATGACGCATCACCTCAATAACGAATATCTTCCCATACGTCCGATAGTGAATTCCACTGCTCTTATCCTTCGAAGTGCGTTCCTGTAAATGTGGCTGAGCAATTCAACATGTCCAATAGATTTACCTTCGAGCTGTATTGCAGTGTATCTAGAATATCTCTGATTTATTATTTGTGTTCTTTGTTTTTGGACAGCTCGTAGCGGGATAGTTTTAGAACGGCCTTGCCATAACATAATATTGCAATCTTTTTCGGTAGACCTTCCACTGAAACACATGTTATCACGTGTCTAATCTCAACGTTCCAATATTTATCCAACAGACCTCGTACTTCGTTGGAACAAGATTAAGTTCTTCCTATAGTCTGATCACTTCATTTAAAATTTGTATCCTATACTTACTAAAGCTTTTTCATCGCGATAGTATTTTAATCCGAGTTTATCAGTAAATTACAGTAATTCCGCATTCACAGGAGACAGTTAATTGTATAGTGTTCTTTTACTTTGTCGTTTATAATCTGCCGGATCATTGGTTTGGTGTAATACTGAATTCATCTGAATTCCGTTCTCCTTTGCTCTACGTTCTATTCCTTCATGTCTGTTCCGATTGGTTAGTATTACGGTGCTTTAGCTTTCCTTTTTTATCTTCATATCGCTTGGAAATACCCCACGCGCCATGCCTTCTATCTATCTGCCATTAAGACGTTTCTCTATCTAGTGAGAATTTCGTATATGGGCCTCGGTTAAGAAAGATTGAGGGACATCGTATCAGCCGATCAGTTTCGCATTCTTGGTACCGTTCCACACTTTCTACCTCCCCCGATACAGCTACTACGTATTGACTTACGTCATAAGAAGAACTACTATAGCCCGTATTACATCCATTGCTGCGATTCTCCTAACCAATCATACTTTTCAACTTATATTGACCGACCAACATATTGATTTTCTGGAAATCCTTTTACTTAGCCTTTGGTTCGACGGTGTCAACATTTATATTCGGTACTAATGTTAGTCTTAGCTTTCCATTAAGTATTCGTTTTTTTCCTTGGTGTCCAGATGTATGTGCGCCAAACTATACCTTATGATCACGCACTGCTCATTATTTTTCGTTCATTCTTGCCCAAGCGTATTATACTGACGTTCCTCGCGATTTGTTTATCTGTTCCGATGGTCAGTTTAAGCAATCCGGGGTCTTTTGTAATTAATTACTATATACCACGGTTGCTTGCAGGAAAAATACAATTGGGACAGAATCTCCGGCTTTAAATCCGTATCTTATCCAGTTTGATTTTGGAATTATCCTAATCTTCACCTCGTTGTAACGACTAAGACAAGTATGGAAGTTGCATATAGAAACAGTGCTGTTCGTTTAGTTTTCCTCTTTGATACCATCTGTGGATGGCTAATACCTTCCTCAAAGTGTAGATTTACAATGTTCGACGTCATTACGTATGAGACGAAATGACGAATATGCATCTTATTTATTATCGAGGTTAGACAAGATGCAATAGCTCCACCGAATAAATATTGTAATACGTCCCAATCGATCATCACTACCTCACGGTAAGTTAGTAGCATGTGTTTACTGCAAAATCGGTTTTGATCTTATTATGGATATTTTGAGGTTGTTATTTTTGAAGGTAAGTTTCTAGGTTATATAGTAAAATGATTTCTTTAAGCCGTACATCTTGTAACTGATATATTTCATATTACAGGTATGATGTATACATAAGTTATATATAGCTGATTATGATAGTTGTCAGATAAAACTCCCATACACTCCACATGTTATACGTTTGATATTTTGTTAATTATAATGATGTATAAGCTTTTAATAATAGGAATGAATATAATTAATGTATGAGAATGCAGTAGTTCATTTGAGAAACGGTATTATGGTATTACCTCATAAACATATCTCCCCTTCTAAAAAATGGTAGTGACCATAGGTGACCGTCACTCAGGTATATTTCTTACCGAAGTTCTACATTATGGAATTAGAATATTTTATGTTTCTATTTACCTTAGCTCAATAGGAATAGTTTATATATCCTATATATTTAATGTAAAATACCACCACATATTTGTGATAGGCTTTCAATTGATCACGCTCATTATTTACCGTATACTAAGTGAGAAGACACATACGTGTAGTATGCGGATATATATGATTCATTTATCACGCGTATCTACATACTCATCTTGCTCTCCCTGGGGCCCCCGCGTGTCGGACAACTGCAGACAGTTCTCTCGGGGGTAATATCATTATGTGCGTAAGTATATATAGTATGAATTTTAACTTACTTTATTCTGCTATTATCATTCTAAAGTACTGCATATTTAAGAACGTTATATAATATACTTAATTTCTGTCTCATTTTTTTTTATTTTTTCTCTTTAATTTATAGCGATAAATTTTCATGATAATGCTTCTATCTTTAATGGTTAAAGGGTCATTTAATCGTCGGTGACCGATAATAACCTCAGCGGCCTATAATGCGCATAATTAGTTAAGTGGATGTCCCGCGCTAAGTATTTCGTTTAAAACCAAGATACCTCATAATTTACAGTATTAATTCATGATATATAGTCAGCTCTGTCGGTATTAAATGAAAATGGGTAAACTCAGTTTTTATATATAACCTATCTATATAACTTATACCTACCTATATTTCTGTTTTATTTATAGAAAATATTAATTTACTGAATCATAAATTTATATAAAAATGTGATATGTATAATGTTACTTAGTCGACCAATTACCATCACATGAGTAGGGTAAGTAACCTTATATCGTACCTTCATTACCATCAAAAATGATCAATGACAAACAATCTGTATTCCTAAGTAGATAATTGGAAAGAAAATCAGAAAGACAAAGAGAAGAACGATTAACAACAGTCTGAACGATGATAAAAAATTCTGCAATAAAGCGAAGAACGCCACAAGTTTAAAAGAAGTAATAAAAAACATTAATCAAAAAATTCAAATAAAATGTAAAAAAAGTGTAAAGAAGAAAAAGTCATATCAACATCACTAATCCCCAAACATGTGCAACCCAGTAACAA
>JABUQX010076326.1:0-15000 GCA_015478945.1 Trachelipus rathkii
TAAAGAGAGAGATATTTCAAAAATTAGTTACTTAGGTAGAACTCAACAAAAAGACTATTTTGAATAAAACCATTTTTCAACTTCAGACATTCTTATCAACTATTATTAAGGAATAAATCTAAAAAAAAAAAGGGAATTATTATTTTCAAAACGGAGTGGAGATATATTTTTAAGGAGTACGAGTAATAAGCTGCTATAGTCTGTGTTGATCTACTATACTATACTTGCTTTCATACTATATTATCGACTGACTACTATTAATACAATTCCATCCTATAACTTACTTTTACTATTCACTAACTATCTACTACGACTACTAATATAATTAATAATAATAATAATAATTCATAATAATATATAATAATTATAATTAGATATATATATAATAATAATATATAATGATATAATTCCACTATTAATAATATATATAATATAATAGGATAATTAATAATATATAATATAATAATAATAATAATATATAATAGAATATTAAGCATATCTGTCAAACATTTGACTTATTTTATGTGTAGGTTTTATAGTTTTTCTCTTTTCAAAGTTTTTATAATTCGTTCTTCCACCCATGTTATTTTTTTTCCGGTTAAGTACCATTCTCTCTCTCTCTCTCTCATACTTCCAAGATCTCTCTTCTGCTCGTCTCTTCTTCTGCTATTCTCTGAGCACGTTCGAACATCTCGTCTCTCTCTCTCTCGTCTCTTTCTCTCTCTCTCTCCGTTGTTCAATTTTGAAATGCTCTTGAATCACCTACTTGACCTACTAGTGCTTCAAGACTCCCCTGAATTTCCCTCTAACCCGAGCAAGGTTGCTATGGCCGAGGGGAAGGGGAGGGGATAGCCAAAGCGAATGTAAAGGGGATACGTCTGCGCACAACAGCGCACACACACAACCTACACTACACTCATATATATATTATATATATTATTAGTATATATAGGCTTATATATATTATAATAGTATTTATATATATATATTTATAGTTATATATAATTATTATATACTATATATTATGTTTTGTTATTAATATTATTAATATGAAAATTATTATTATTATTATTATTTTATTTTATTATTATTATTATTATATTATTATTTATATTATTATTATTTATTATTATTTTATTATTCTTATTATTATTATTTTTTTAGTTTATTTATTATTATTATTAGAATTATTATTATGGCATATTATTATTTTATATTATTATATTATATTTTATGTATTATTAATTATTAGTGAGTAAGGGTGGATTATATGGCGTTGTGAGTATCAACTGTGTGTTGATTAGTGGGTTTGGTGGGTAGTTGAGTGGTGGGTGATTATGTGATTGGTATTATTTATTAATTATTTAAATTATTATTATTTATTATTATTATTATTAATTATTAATAATTATTATTAATTTATTATTATTATATATTATTATTATATATTATTATTATTATTATTATATTATTATTATTATTTTTTATTATTATTTTTTTATTTTTATTATTATTATTTTATTATTATTTATTATATTATTATTATTATTATTTATTATTATTAACTTGTTAGTTTAATATATATGATATATTATATATTTATATTAAAATAATATATAGTTATATATATATATATATATATAGGTATAGTGGATTATAGTATATATATTATATATATATATATATATATATATATAATATATATATATATATATATATATATATTGATATTTTTTTTCTTCTCTCTCTACTCTTTCTTTTTTTTCTTTACCCAGCCCTCCCTTTGCCAGATCCCCCCTCCCTTCGTAGCAGTGTGGATTTTGTTTGACGGGTTCATAAGACGTATCGACCAAAATAGCTACGGGGGTAGTAGGGGTAGGAGGACTGCTCAAGGTAGAAGGTGGGAGTTACAGGTGATTCTGATGACGATCATCGGATTATGTTATGATATAACAGCGCAAGAGAATATAGGCCTTTCTATGACGTATGGCAGCGATATTTCTTTTTTAAAATGGCAAATGGACGTTGTTAATGAATGTACTTAAAAACGGATAAAGAGCATTCTTAATATAATTTCCACGTTAGATTCACTATAAACTATATTTAATTTTATATTTATATAATGTCCCTGTTCAAATATAATAAATATTTAGGCCTTATATGTTAGATAGATAGATTAGATAGATGAGATAGATAGATAGATAGATAGATAGATAGATGATTGATAGATTAGTATAGATAGATGAATGATTGTGATGACTGATATTAGATACATTGATAGTTTGATATAATTAATATATATAATATATTATTATATATATCATAATATATTATATATATATAGTATATTTATATATATATATATATATATATAAATATATATATATATTAATAAATTTATATTATATATATATTATATATATATATTATATATATATATATTATTATATACATATATAATATATATATTATTATTATATATATATAAGTTATATATATTATATATATAATATTCTCTTTTTGCGTGAATGGTCGTTAACTGGATATAGTTTTTGGAACAAGATCGCGCGTTGCATAGAAGTTTTAATATATATTAAGGAAGACGAATTTTTATCAAGTTAATGGCTTCAATTATAAAGTAGATTGTTTGACGGTCAACAGGTATTTAAATAGGATAATAGATAATAATATAATAATAATAATAACTATAAATATAATGAATAATAATAATAATAATAGAAAAAGTAATAATAATAATTAATTATTAATTAGTTAATAATTAATAATATATGTATAATTAGCAATTACAATTACAATCATAACAATTACAATTACAATTACAGAAAATGTGAATATGATTAATAATAATAATAAGTAATAATAATATTAATAATAAATAGATATAATAATAATAATAATATAATAATAATATAATAATAATAATAATATAATAAGGTGAAACTGAATAATAATTTATAAAATTCAATGAATCAATGAATTATAATGAAATATATTAATTAATAATATAATTAATAATAATGAATAATATAATATAATAATAAAAATAAAAATATAATAATTAATGAATAATATAATAATAAATATATAAATTATAAAATAAATAATAAAAATAATAATTAATAATAATAATAATAATAATAATATATATATAATAAATAATAATAATTAATAATAATAATAATTAATAATAATAATTAATAATAATAATAATAATAATAATAATAATGAATAATGAATGAATAAATAATTATTAATATAATAATAATAAATATTGATATAATAATAGTTATATAATCTATAATGTTTAATGATAATGAAAATAATGAAAAAGAATAAATAATAATGAATAATAATAAAGTAATAATATATAATAATAAGAGAATATAAGAAGAAGAGAAGAAGAAAAGAAGAAGGAAGAAGAAGATGAAGAAGAGAGAAGAAAGGAAGAAGAAAGAAGAAGAAGAAGAAAGAAGAAGAATAAGAGAAGAGAAGAAAAAGAAGAAGAAGAAGAAGAAGAAGAGAGAAGAAGAGAAAAGAAGAAGAAGAAAAGAAGAAGAAGAAGAAGAAGAAAACAGTAAAACAACAACTTAATAATATAAGTGAAAATAATAATAATATATAACGAAAAGAATATATAAAAATAATAATATATTAATAATAATAATAAAATATAGTAAAATAATATATAATAATAATAATTAATAATAATATAATAAAATAATAAATATAATAATATATAATATAATAATATAATAATAATAATCGTAATAGTTAAAGGCGAATATTTGGAATCCAGCGAAGCGAGCGTCGCATATCTTCGTTTCCCTGACAGAGATTCGAGATTTCGAGGTTTTGGAAGAACGAGATAAGAGGAAGAACTTGTGAGAATGAGAAATGTGTCTCCTGAGACGGTGAACGGTGAACTGGAACGATGACACAACTTATTTATCATCAGTTGTATATCAGCGGTGATGGCGATGATGGTGAATTGGAATGGAAGGAGGAACATTATATGATGGATGGGATATAAGATTCCAATGAATATGGCAAACGGGAATAAGGGGTTATTAAGATAACTGTATGAATAGACAAGTGGTTTTCAAATTTGATGTTAGTTTTATTGCTGGTGTTGTTATGTAGCTGTTGTTTGTTGGTTGTTGTTTGTAGAAGTTTGGTTGTTGGTAGAAGTTGTTGTTGCTTTGTGTTGTTGTTGTTTGTTGTTGTTTGTAGTAAGTTGTTGTTGTTATTGTTGTAATACAGTTTTTGTTCTTGTTGTTCAAAAAACTAGCTACTTTTTTAATGGTGTTGCTTTTGATAAATTGTTGTTGTTGTTGTTGTTGTTGTTGTTGTTGTTGTTGTTTGTTGTTGTTGTTGTTGTTTTGTTGTTGTTTTGGCAAATGCTTCTGATGGCCGTTATTATTAGATATGTGCTGCTACTGACTTAGTTTAAGATAATGCTGCTTCTGTTGTTTTATTGAAAGCTTAAGTTATTGGGAATCTCTCCTTAAAACTTTCAGTCATTCGTTTTGTTCTTCTTGACTCTCCTTTTCTTTCACCTTCCACTCTCTGCGTTTTCCGATCTGCGAGTGACCTCTGCTCTCATATCTTTCTTAAATTACTTTTTCCTAACTTTTTACTTGGTTCTACTCCATTACAATATATATATATGTCGATTATATTATTATTATTATTGATTATTATTATTATTATTATTTATTATTATTATTATTATTATTATTATTATTATATTATTATTTTATTATTATTATTATTTATTATTATTATTATGTATTGATTATTATTATTATTACTATTATAATTATTATATATTATTTATTATTATTATTATTATTATTATTATTGCATTATTATTTTAATTATTAATTATGTATTATTATTATTAATTGATTTATTTTTTTATTGTATATTATATTATATATCAAAAATTTCATAAAAAATTTTTTTTTTGGGAGAACTGACCCAATGTGTGGATTCTTTTAATTTCAAGGATGCTATTCCGAAATATAGTATTTATAAATGGTGCCTGAGACATAAACAATAAAACCATTGGAATATAACGAGTTGTCATGAAATTATGTGTTCATCGACTATGTCAATTATGAAGGCTTCTATTTGGTAAAGATGTGATTTAATGTCCTTCATGCGACATTTGGTGATCAAGTTTTTTTGTTCGAATTTTCAGAGCTAGACAAGATTTGTGAGTGTTTAAAAATACGCTCCTGTCTGATCGAAACCTGAATCTACACAAAATTGGGTGGTAGCGCTTCCAAGAAGATACGGTTAAGTTTCGTAGCCTAGAGAAGGGTTTGTATTTTTTAGGAAATTCCTGTATGCCGTTCAATAAGTTTTGTCGTTACTTTCATAATAAAAATAGACATATCACATAGTGGCTTTCGATAGGTTAACCAAGTTTTTAATATGTTACTTTTTCTTGAAAAAAAGAAAAAATTAAATCTATATAAAATGCATGACCTTCGGAGTTTTTATTGTGGTGATTGCTTAGGGTGAGAAAAGGAAGATGTGCAAAATTAAATTTATTTAGAGAAGGTACATAGAAATCCAAATTTACATTACCTAGGTCGTTTAAAATCTTTTAGGTCTATAACAAATAGTCAGTTCAGTCCCTGCACAATTGACGAAGTTTAACGAATTAATTCCATTATGATGAGGAGGCTTGCGACTGTTTGCGCATTGTACCTATGGTCCCAATATAAGTGTTAAAAGAACATATTAATTATTAATTTATTATTATTATTATTATTATTATTATTATTATATTATTATTATGTATTATTATTATTATTATTGATTATATTATTATATATTATTATTATTTATTATTACTTATTATTATTATGTATTTTATTATTATTATTATTATTATTATTATTATTATTATTATTATATAAATGTTGGTATGTTGCAAAAGGGTCATTCCGAAGTCAATTGTTCTGGTATACTAAACAGGGCGGGTTAGGCTAGCCCTCTTACTCGTCGGAAGGTCATAGTAATTTATAGGTCGTGCTGCAGAAGGATGAACGTTTTCATCTTGTTATGAGCGTAATTGTTCTAATAGTCATCGTGAATCACTAGTTTTCATAGTGGAGGTTCATGATTCCGTGATTTCTCATCTGTGCCATTGGATGTGTTATAGATTTGTTTCGCCAGAAACTGCAACTATCTACTACTACTAACTACTATGACTGCTACTACTACCTACTACTACTACTACTACTGACATAGCTACTTACTACTACTACTACTGACTACTACTCGAAGATTATTTGTAGTTGACACCTTAAATAAGAAACTCAATAATCTTGAAAACTCCAAGTCTATCGAGTCTTTTTTTATTACCCCTTAGTATGTATGCATTTGGATTATGCAGATTTCTGATACGTTATACGCATGTTTCTTTAATTACAAGTGACCCGTTAGACCTTAAGTTTCCTTTTGGGTAGAAATAGATTACTTTTACTTTAAGGTTCAATGTCCTATAAATTGAGGCTATTGGAGATTTAGGTAATTAGCAATGTGTTTATATACGTATGTTGTTAAAAAAATGAATTTTTATTGCCTTACCCCCGGATTCAAAGTCGGAATCATACAGATGTTTAATAACGTTTATCAAAAGTACAACAAAAGATTGAAATGTTAATTTTTATTTTAAAGGAATTAAATTTACATATTTCTTAAAAGATTCCTTAAAAGTTATAAACATAAAGCTATGAATCATTTTACATTAGTATCAATACGGGATAAATATATATTATATTTATATATATATATATATATTATATATATATATATATATATATATATATATATATTATATTAATATATTATATGTATATATATTATAAATATATTTATATTATATATATATATATATTATAGTATATATTAGTAATATATATATATATAATATTATATATTATATATAATATATATATATAATATAGAGTATATATAATACAGTATATATATATATATCATATATATATGATATATATCAATAATATATATATTAATATAATATATATATATATGATAATATACTATATATATAGTTTATATATAAATATATATATTATAATACATAATTCAATAAGTTAAAATATTTTATCATATTTAAATTATATTATATATATTTATATAATATATATACATATATATATATAAATATATAATTATTATATATTTATTATATATATATATATTATATTATATATATATAGTATACTATATATATGATATATATATATATTATATATATGATTAAATTACAGATGCACTTTTTGCTGCCGTACAAATATAGAACTCTGTTCTATATATAGAATATATTGTTCAGAAATAGCTGTAAGGCTAGGCTCTCTTGAAAACTTAGGCTAGGGATCAATAAAGGGAGCAATATCTTTGACCAATGAGAAGCTCTCAAACCTATGACGTCATTCTTGTGTCAATCTGACTAATGACGTCACTGCACTTGGTTTTTTCGCTCTTATATTATAAGAGTTGAAGGTGATCAGAGTTTTGAGAAGTTTACCTTTAGCTAGTTATATAAACGGTTCTAGTTCTCATAGTGCTCTGTGCTAGAATGTTTACTATGAAAACTGAGACTAACATTTAATTAATTAAGCTTATATCTTTAATAATGTTCCGATTAAAACACATTAAAAAATATATTTTTTAATATGCGATTTAAAATAAAAAAATATCAAAAAAATATTGAATGTGAATTACATATATATATATATATATATAATGATATATATATTATAATTATATATATTATAATATATATATATATATATCTTATATATATATTATTTTATATATTATATCTAATATATTATGATTATATATTATATATATATAATATATAATTCATTACTTGATCAATAATAATTATGAGTGCAAAGATATATCTGAAGTGCAAAGGCTTTAGATGATTTTATTATATAACTTATATTTATAAAAAGTAATGTTAAAACTAAACTTTACAATAGATTTAAATGAGTTTCCTAGATCTATGAATTCTTAAACAGCTGTTGTGACGCTCTAGCAGATGATTCAATCCAAATCATGACTTTCGAGATATTTTTCTGATCACTGACGCAATAAATGCTCTCAAAACACGCATACGACTGCATATATAATATATATATTTATATATATATAATATAATAGTTATTATATATAATATATATATATATATTATATATATATATATATATATATATATATATATATTTATATAATGAGAATGGAAGTAATCACAATGGGTAATATTTTTTCTACTTCATTATAACAACAATATTCATTATAAAAAATAATAAATAATTTAATAATAATAATAATATAATAATAATAAGTAATAATTATATATAGTAATAATTAATCAATAATATAAATATAATAATAATGAATAATGATGATAATAATAAAAATAATAATAATAGATATATAATAATAATATAATAATAATAATAATAAATTAATAATAATATATATATTTAATTGAGTAAATACTCTAAATTTAAACTTTTTTATATAGCTGTAGTAAATAGCTTAATATTTAATATTAATTTTTTTTCTTTACAATAATTATTATATTAAATAATTATAGTTAATATTATATTATATTATATTATATTTATATTATATTATATATATTTATTATACTTATATTATATTATTATATATTTATATTATATTAATATATTCATATATATTATATTTAGATTATATTAATATTCATATTATTATTATTGATATTATATTATATTAATATTTATATTATTATTTATATTTATTTTATTATATTATGATATATTATATTATATATATTCATTATTATATATATATATTATTATAATTAATCATTATTTTAAATTTATATTATGTTATGTTATTTATGTTATGTTATGTTGTTATATTATATTATATTATATTTTATTATATTATATTATATTATATTATATTATATATTATTTTATTTTATTTTATATTATATTATATTATATTATATTATGCTATGTTATGTTATGTTGTGTTATGTTATGTTATGTTATGTTATGTTATACAATGTTATGTTTACTAACGCTATCTATAGAAGCGTTTGAAACGCATTACTAACGCTATCTATAGAAGCGTTTGAAACGCATTACTAACGCTATCTATAGAAGCGTTTGAAACGCGTTACTAACGCTATCTATAGAAGCGTTTGAAACGCGTTACTAACGCTATCTATAGAAGCGTTTGAAACGCGTTACTAACGCTATCTATAGAAGCGTTTGAAACGCGTTACTAACGCTATCTATAGAAGCGTTTGAAACGCGTTACTAACGCTATCTATAGAAGCGTTTGAAACGCGTTACTAAGCTATCTATAAGAGAGCGTTTGATAACGCGTTACTAACGCCGATCGTATAGAAGCGTTGAAACGCGTTATTAAAGCTATCTATAGAGCGTTTGAAACGCGTTTACTGAACGCTATGCTATAGAGCGTTTGAAACGCGTTCTAAACGCTATCTATAGAAGGTTTCATAAGCGTTACTAACGCTATCTAATAGAAGCCGTTTGAAGCGCCTGTATATATGGAACATTGACCTGTTAAACTGGCGTTAGCAACGCGTATAGAAGGAGGCCTATGACTTGCGCAACTTCATGTCGACCATTAACTTGAATATCTAATAAGCTTATCCACATCCAAATATTATATAATATTATATTTTATATGTAATATATATATATACGTATAATTATATTATATACACTTATTTGGGGTGGTGGGTTGTGGATGTGTGTGCAAGTTTCGGCTACTGAACTTAGTTGATAGTATGTGGGTTTGTTAATATAATTAATAGTATATATATATATATCTATATAATATATATATATATTTTATATATATATATATATATATATAATATACATATATATTAATAATATATATAATATATATTAATAATAATATATAATATATATATATATATATTATATAGTAATTATATATATATATTATATATATATATATAAATATATATATATTATATATATATATATATATATTTATATATATAATATATATATAATAATATATATAATATATATATATTATATTATAGGCATAATATATATCATATATATTATATATATATATATATAATATATAATATATGATATAATTTTGTTGTATTATAATATTTTATTTTATTAATATATCATATTTAATGTAATAATATTTTATTTTTTTATCTAATAATATTTTATCTTAATATTATTTAATATAATATTTTATTTTGATATTAAATTATTTCAAAATCTGATTGAAATTTTGGGTTTCGAATAATTGATATCCGCAAGGAGATCGAATATTCGGAAAGGAACCAGATATCCCCTTTTAAACCGGATATCCGGAAAGGAATCGGATATCCGCATGAAAACCGGATATCTGCAAGGAAACCAATGTCCCCAGTTAAACTGGATATCCAGAAAGGAATCGGATATCCACATGAAAACCGTATATCTGCAAGGAAACCAGATATCCCCATTTAAACGGATATCCAGAAAGGATTCGGATATCCTCATGAAAACCGGATATCTGCAAGGAAATCAGATATCTGCATCTATATCCTCAGATAATCAAAATCTTTAAGATATAATGAATTATAATGATTTTATTTGATTAAAAATATATATTTTGAAATTTATTTTTAAAATTTAAACTTTTTAAAATATTAGTTTTAACAATAAAATATTTATTAAATTTTGATAATTTATTATTTTTTTTAATAAACATTTTATTTATTTAGTAGCAAATACGTTAATAAATAAATTTAAATAATTTACTATATACTAATAATATCAATATTAATATTAATATTAATTTTAATATTAAATATTAAGATAACTTTTAAAAATTTCTGAGCATTAATATTTTTGTTAATTTATTTTATTTTATTTTACCTTAAAATTTTATTTTCAATTATTATTATTATTATTATTATTATTATTATTATTATTATTATTATTATTATTATTATTATTATTATTATTATTATTATTATTATTATTATTATTATTATTATTATTATTATTATTATTATTATTATTATTATTATTATTATTATTATTATTATTATTATTATTATTATTATTATTATTATTATTATTATTATTGTTATTGTTATTGTTATTGTTATTATTATTAATTATTATTATTATTATTATTATTATTATTATTATTATTATTATTATTATTATTATTATTATTATTATTATTATTATTATTATTATTATTATTATTATTATTATTATTATTATTATTATTATTATTATTATTATTATTATAATATCGGGAAGTGACATCCTATTTCTCATTCTCATTTTCCATCGTATCCTTATTAAAACGTTTAAATACCTTTCGGAAACATCACCGCAAGAATTTTTGATATCCGCAAAGACACCGGATATTCGGAAACTATCAAGATAAGATACTAACATTTAATTAAAACTTTTAAATATCTTGCGGAATATTGGCCGCAAGGACACCAGATATTCTGAAAGGATCAAGATAAGATACTAACATTTATCCGGATATCTCCTTCTATATCTGCGGATAATCACAAATTCAGATTTAAAAATATATATTTTATATTTAAATATATATATTTAAATATATATATTTAAAAATATATGATCACAAATTCAGATATTTATAAATATATATTTTAAAATTTATATTTAAAATTTATAATTTTAAAATATTTTTGTTAATAATAAATATTATTTAAATATTAAATGTACTTAAAGTAAATAGCTTAATTTAATATTACTTATTTAAAAGTAAATATTTTAATTTTCATTTTTTTTACATTATTTAAATATAAAAAATAGTTAAAGTAAATGTTTAGTTTTTTGTTTATTTAAAATAAAATTTTGTTTATTAATATATTTGAAAACTTAAAATTTTTATCACAATTATTTATTTTATATTTTAATTTAATTTTATTTTGAAAAATTCAATATTTTCCCAAAATAATTGAAATTATAAATATTTATTATTTAATTTTTTTAACTTTTATGTAAAAATAATTTTTTTGATTTGATAATTAATTACCGTAAGTAGATGTTATATCATATTGAAATTTAAATTTTTTATCTAAAATTAACATAATTATTTTAATTTAAGTATACAATTTAAATATCAATTTTACTAATTTCTTGAGTATAGATTTCTTCCCTTAACTATCATTAATCAATGTAAAGGTTATCAAGGGATTAATTTGAATACTTTCAATTGTACATTATGAATTAATTCATATATACTTTTTATTGGTTAATTTTTAAAATATTGTTGACCTTTCGAAGGTCGCTTGTAAAGATAAGCATATCCGTGCAGGATATATTTTATGCAGCTATGAGTCCTTGACTTCAATTTACCTTAGGCTTGGCTAATTTAATTTAGGTTAGGTTAGGTTAGGTAAGGTAAGGTAAGGTAAGGTTAGATTAGATTAGATTAGGTTAGGTTAGGTAAGGTAAGGTAAGGTAAGGTTAGATTAGGTTAGGTTAGGTTAGGTTAGGTAAGGTAAGGTAAGGGTAAGGTTAGATTAGATTAGGTTAGGTTAGGTTAGGTTAGGTTAGGTTAGGTTAGGTTAGGTTAGGTTAGGTTAGGTTAGTATTCAGCTATATGAAACCCAAAAGAGTATATTTGCTTAAAGATTAGAATTTATGGAAAGTGAGGTGAGCCCTTCTTTTTTTGATTTTTTTTTTTTTTTTTATAGATAATCATTTCTTAGTTTTTAACTAAGTAAAAATAGTAATAATAAAATCTTTATTTGATCATTTTGAACTCTCATTTTGGTCAATTATAGATTAACACTCCCTATTTTGTCCAAGTAAAAATAAGTTCTCTCAAATTTAATCAAATTAGGCGCTTACACTCTCCATTTTGAATTTCGGCCAAATAAAGATAAGCTCTCACAGTTTTGACCAACAAAACATAAGCGCTCCATATTTTGACAAAGAGAAGATAAGAGCTCCTCATGATAATAGAGTAAAGGTAAACATTCCTCATTTTGACCATTTATGATAAGCACTCTCTAATTTGACGAAGTCAAAAATAAATAAGAACTAGCATATTGATCAATTAAAGATAAACAATCCCTAGTTTGAAGAAGGTAACATAACCCCCCCCCCCCTTATTTGATCTGTCAGACCTTACACTTCCTATTTCGATTGAATATAGATAATCACTCAAAATTTAATTAACGAAAGATAATCGCTTCTTTTAATGACAAAGGGTATGAGAATAAGGGTATAAGGGTATAAGAATTTCCTATTTTAACCATTACCATTTTAACCACTTTAGAAGAAGCAGTCAATATTTCCGACCAGAGAAATAAGGAGTAATTAATTATTCTTTCTATTTCTGAGTAAAGAAAAAATAATCAATGCCTAATTTGACCTTGACAGAAACTAAAGCTAATTATTTTTATTATAAACGTGCAAATTGTTATAAAAAAAATATTTCGTTCATTTGCTACAAGAACGATATAACTAAAAAATATATATATTTTTAATCATTACAACGGAGAGAATAGTAAATATTCGTTCATTTAACTGCAAGAGTCTCATATATCAACTTTCAGATTTCACCACGAGAGAGCGTTAGTGTTACTATGACTGAAACATGAAACATAAAACATGAAACATGAAACATTAAACATTAAACATGAAACATGAAACATGAAACATGAAACATGAAACATGAAACATGAAACATGAAACATGAAACATGAAACATTAAACATTAAACATTAAACATGAAACATGAAACATGAAACATTAAACATGAAACATGAAACATGAAACATGAAACATGAAACATGAAACATGAAACATGAAACATGAAACATTGAAACCATGAAAAATGAATCAATTCCTGAGTTAGGTCGTTTTTGCAGCAAATGAGCTATTTATATCCCATAATATACCTGGACTTTAAATATAGTTTTTTAAATAAAACCTTAATAAAAAAAATAATATAAATTGTCCCGCCCCCTCATATATATATTTTTAAGAATATTATATAAAATAAATTTCATCTTTTTATGACAAAAATAATTAAAAATAATAAAAATTGTAAATTCTTTTAATTACATATAACTTTGAAGGCGGAAAATAATTGGCCTTGTATCTATTTTAAGTTTTATATATATATATATATATATATATAATATAAATAATATATATCAATATATATTTATATATATTATATATATATATATATATATATATATATATATATATATATTTAATATATTATATATATTAATATATATATATATATATATATATATATAATATAATCATGCATATCAATGTACGCAAATATGTATATATACGTGAGAATGTTTGTGTGTGTACATCTAAGTCAGAGTCGGACCCGGAGCCGGAGTCGGAGCTGGAGCTGGAGCCGGAGCCGGAGCTGGAGCAAGGTATTTTAAAATGATGATGCCGGAGTCGGAGCCAATAGAAACAATTACCGGCTCTGAAGCCCTGTATCCAAGGTCACAAAAGAAATAACTGGACGTGTGTGTGTGTGTGTGTTTGTGTAGGTGTGCCTGCGTGTGTTTGTACGTCCTTGTGAGGTCACAAATCACGACATGAGTGAAAATTTTCACTCCAAGCATAAGACGTTTCGTGAGCATAATCACACACGAAACAATCATGAACTAATGATTTATTACTTTTCATATATATATATATATATATATATATATATATATATATAATATATATATATATATATATATATATATATATATTATATATATATATATATATATATTTATAATATATATATATATTTAATTATTAACAAAATTTTCAGACATTCTAAAAATAGGTTAATATAAGATTAAAAAATATTTTTTAAAAAATATAAAATTTT
>JABUQX010076327.1:0-7500 GCA_015478945.1 Trachelipus rathkii
AGAGAAGATATCTTTTCACACTAGAACTAGCGTGCTATCTGAATCACTTGTTAGTAGAGATCAGGACATAGCAGTTAACTTAACTATATTGCTAGCTCCTAACGATTTTCAAATTTGAACACATACGACCAAACAAACAACGTCAAATATCCACAGACATACAACAACATCTTAGTGTATTAAGGACGAAGTAGTGAGAAGAAAGATATTCACAATATTTATTTAATTCGTTCCGTAAAGGACCCTTAGTGAGAGCTTCTAGTAATTTATTATATTTCGGATGGCTCTACACATCATAATACATTAAACACAATGATAATATATATTAGTAAAAAATATTGTATAGTACTTTGATAATTGCTTAAATTTAATGAGATTTATATTATTTTATATTATAATATTATTTTAGTAATAATACGTATATTATAGTTATCGCACTAATCAGTCTTAGTGATATATTAATATTCTAATTATAAATACAAATAATACTAATAATAATTGAAATATAATCTTATGATATATTTATTTTATATATATTATATATATAAAATTTGAGAGTTTGTTATTAAATTTTTTTAGTAAGTTTTTTATATAGTGTTAATATATATGAATACGTATATATATAGTTCGAATACAGGAGAGCGTAAGTTGAGCTTTCCTGACTCTATAAATTTTTCTCTTCGTTTAGAAAGGTTATTTAAGCTTTAGAATCTCATGTATTATATAAATTCACTGTTATAAAAATTTTAATACTATGATTACCACGCCAATGATTATAATTATTATCATTATTTTAATAAACTTGATAATAATTTATTAGAAATAGCTATATGCGAGTTATCTTATAGAAAATGTGCGTGATACATACTAAACACAATTTGGACTACAATGTTAGCCTATGTATTTAGCTATATGTGTTAGATAACTATGAATGGTTATATACACCTAGTAATGAGGGGTTGATTTTTGTTAGCGTTATATCTGAGTGATAACCTTGAACATAATACATAGTGACAAATAAATCCAATAATTTTCGGGTATTAAAAAATAAGTGCATACTTCCTACCTAACATACAGTTAGTATGCATTATACTAGAATATATATATAGTATATATTATATTATATATATATATATATATATATCTTAACGAATTCTTATGTGGTACTTTTTATTCTATTACCGCCTCTTTGTAAACTTTTTATATAATATCCTTACCATATCACAGTTCTATTCTCTCATTATATCTCTACCTTCGTACACTATATATCATACCCCCTACATCCAACTATACCATACTCATTAGTGTAGTCCCCTATAATACTATTTAAGTATTTAATACTACTACTATAAGTATAGGTGTAAATAATATACAAGGGGATCATTTTTATGCTTGTTCATTTCTGACTAGCTAAATATCCTGCACTATATATACCTATACTATACCCTACTGTGATCGCTTTTCAATTTATACGTAGCATAAGAATAATTTTAATGGCTAATTTAATAATGATTATGGCTCCTTATTCACGGAATTTCCGTAAGAGTCCTTTACAAGACACTTATGGGTGTACTAATTTTATACAAAAATATCATTAATTCCAATTCTTCACGCTTATCATATCACATCAGGCATTAAAACCCTATTTACTTAAAAACACTAATATATACGCCGTACAACAATATTCTGTTCGCGAGATTGTTCTCGTAACGAATCTGAAAATCTATACCTAAGTTTAAACTCTCTCGATTAGGGTATCTCCATAGTGGTTGAATCGAACCAGCTACTGAGAGTTCAAATAATTGCCCACTCTATCTTTTCCGGAAGTTTTCGCATGGTAACAACAATACTTGTGCTTTCTCAATCTACTTTCTAAGACATCCCTCCCATCAGATTTCACCGTCCCCTACACTACTAACAGAAAGATAATACATTCCTTATTCAACTGGCCTGTAGTATCTGAAGGTGAATCTTAGCATAACTATAGAAATTATATCTCACGCGAACTTAAGTGTTTTCCTCACACTGAAGTAATCTACAGGTTAAACAGAGAATAAAGTTAATCTTAACGCAATAATTCGCAAAGGGTCTAAGAAAACCTTTTAACTCTAACCCAAACCGCTAACATTCTGCCAAGATCATAATGGCTCGCTTCAACATGCAAAGCGCGCAGGGTAACCGCGTAGATAAATATTCAGTTATGGGGTGGTATATCTATAGCCAAATAGTAACGCACATTGACTATAGTTTGATGTCTATATGGTATAGTCTATTATCTATATGTTATTATACATCTTCTCATCTCTAGCACTGCGAGCACTAATTGTAGAATAGCGACCTTGTAGGTAGACGCCTTATAGGTTATGGAGCCCTACGGAGAGCAGAGATGCATTACATTGAAGCAGTCTATGTGCATCTTCCTGTCTAGAGTTCAGATGCCGAATCACTAATCACCAACTCTAACTAGCCTACTATCTAAGCGCATGACATCTCAAACTTCATAGAATACACGGTAATTGATGCCATACCCTAAGGTTATAGGCTACAGTGAGCGAGTGTAGAGATAAATATAAAAAGACAAGATGAGTTCGTTAGTAAAATAGCACACATTCTTCCTATAAATGTGTCACGGCCGTGGAGAGATGCACGAATGCCAAAGTCAAAGGATTCCTGCACTCCATGCTCTGTTTCTTAAGCTGGTCCTATAGTTTACTGAATTATCGATATTACAAACATATCCGAACAACAAAAAAAAACTACACTCATAATTCATTGTCTACTTCCACATTTAGAGCGTGAGTATACGAAAGATAATTCGCATACAGGTTGTAAGAGTAGAATGACTATGTGGCTAAACATCTAGGTTCTTCAAAATCGAGTTGAGATTACATAAAATGACATGGAACATGTGTCCATTACCTTTCCCTAGGGATGCTTCATTCACGCACCTATTCTATGTCATAATAAGATAGAGAGTCATTTCACAGAATGACAATTACATTCGATATTTCAAATATATTAGATATATATAATTTAAAAAACTTTATTAAAAAGAGAATTGTATTATAAAATAATCCTTAGTTATAACACTACTGATACTGAAAAAATTACAACTCCTAACAAAGATTATAATTAAACAATTACCTGAAACATTTTATAAAACTCTATTCCTCCATATACCAACTTTATAGAGAATATAAAAGAAATTGCAATATGTTGCTTGAAATGTATCCAAATTATTCAAAACAAAAATTTGCAGAGTGACAAAGCAACATATGCAACATTTTGCAACATTCCGTCTACTCCTCTGTACATTAAGCGAATTACAACGTATAGGGTTCATATATCCTGAAGATTTCGGTGCGCTACATATTAGGCGTTTATCCGAGCTCTATAAAACAGCAATAAAGTGATTATAAAAACACACTGGGCATTGCCGTACCCGCAACTGCTTCAAAACAAGACATACACAAAAAAAACAAATTACATACTTTTAATAGTATCGTCTTTCTACCGATGTCCAACGAGTTTTTTCATAATGATGTCACCGTAATCTTGTCTTACTATTGACACCTTACATTATTCGAGAACCTTATGAACAAAAAGTAACCAAAACTAAAAAGAGTCTCACATATACTACAAATAGTATATATATTAAAAAATAAAATAATTTATTATATCAACTATTATTTATTAGTATATAATATAATATTATCATAGCTACTATTAAACTGATGGGTGTACTTTTTTCATAATCTACAAATATAATTTTATATTATCTAAATATTTATATAATATATCTAATATATTACATATA
The DNA here is from genome assembly GCA_015478945.1 of Trachelipus rathkii. Lineage (NCBI taxonomy): Eukaryota > Metazoa > Arthropoda > Malacostraca > Isopoda > Trachelipodidae > Trachelipus > Trachelipus rathkii. Next base: position 3,818 of record JABUQX010076327.1, read on the forward strand.
AATTTGGGAGAAGAATATGAGATGAAGATGAATGTAGAGAGATACCATAATTAAGATAGGTTACGCTCCTACTAAAGAATCCGATAGCCTACTGTACATATAATACTACCATCGAAGCAATAAAGATTCTCTCGTGTATAATCGATTATAATTCAATCACCATTTTAGATGATCCCTTTAGGTAATCCTTATGCTCTTACTATATGTTACTCTCGCATTATTAACAGAGTCTCGTAAAACCTATAATATAATTATACACCTGAAGTGTTTTAGCATAAGCTAAATTGACCTTTCATAAAACGTTCGTGGGGATTAATGGGAGATAATCTAGCCATAATGACTGATGCTAGTCCTGTTTAGGGAACTGTCCTATACATGGAGGCCGCAGTATCACCTCTAACTTTGAGTCTGTATAACTTATGCAGAAAAAATATACAATTACACTACAACAACACATATGACACCTAAACATACACACGCAACACACACACCAACACACATCACACACACACTCGTATTGGATCCCAACTTGATACTGTACGATTCGATGCGACCGAATGCCTCAACTTGATATGACCTTGATGCTTCAACTTATAACCTCAACTTTTGATACTCACTTTGGGGGCGATGCTCAACTTGAACATCATACTTGGATGCCTCACTTTGGGATACTCACTTTGAATACGTCAGCTTTGATATCTAACTTGTTGCTCAAAAACTTGATATCACTGGTTTAATGTCTCACTTTGAGACCATCTTTGTTCAGGAAAAAATGAGAGGTATAAGAAGAAAAGAAGAAGAAAAGAAGAAAGAAAAGAAAAATAAGAAATAATTTATAATTGATGAAGAAGTATAGAGTATATTTGTGTAAGTGTCGATTACACACAGCACATCTTTTATTTTATTTCAATTCATGTGTCTTTTATTAATAAGAAAAGCTTTCATAACAAGTTAAATAATAAAGATAAAAAGTTAAAGTTAAAGTTAATTTTTATTATTTAAGACTACTTTTTTTTTTCACTTGAGTCATATAAAAAAGTTTGCCAAAACATTTGTTTTTCGAAAAACATTTGTTTGAAACATGATTTCATTTTCTTTTGAAAAACATTTTTGTTTTTGGAACATTGTCGTAAAAAAAATCCTTTTTAAAAAAACATTGTTCTAGAAACTAGACAATAATATTCCAAACGAAAACATACCAAACTTTTTTAACCTACTCTTGGACAACACAAAACACCACCAGGGGGTCCCCACCGCACCCACTCCCTCATTTTTACTGTCTTCTCTTTATTACTATATTAATAAAATATACATCTTGATTACATGTGTAAACAAAAATTAACCACAATACCATTTTTTTTTTCTCCTCTCCTCCATTAGCAAATGCTTAATAAATAAACTTTTTTGCATAAACATAAAAAAAAATAAGTCTTATTATAACACCATTATTAGAAAAAGTGTTAAACAATTTTTAAAAAATAAAATTTTTACTGCAAAAAGTCATATTAATAATATAAAGATCATATTATGATATATTAAGATATGAATATTTAAAATAATGTACTATAATATATTTATATAATTATTTAAATATATTTAAATATATTAGATTTATTATATTAAGTAAAAAAAATATATATATATATAATTAATTAATATTATATAATATATTAATAAATATATATAAATAATATAATAATAGTAGTATAAATATATAATATATATATAATATATATTAATATTAACGGGAATTACGTATGTTTAATAATTTTAAAAATATTCACGAACACATCAATTTATATTTGGAGTTTTTAATATATAATAATATACATAATATTATATATATATAATATATAATATATAATATTAATAGTTATATATAATATATATATATAATAATATATATATATTAACGAGATAATAATAATAATATACAGATTATTTTTAAAATATACAGTAAACAATTTTTAAATATATATATAATATATTATATAATATAAAATATATATAATATAAAATTATATATAGTATATTATTATAAATATATAATTATATATATATATAATATATATATATTATATATATATAATACATTGCGCAGAATCACATGTATGAAGTTGAAACTGTTCATTCTCTATATAAGTCTCCAAAGCTCTTATTACATGAAATAAATAGAAAAATATCTCATTGAAAAATTAACAAGGAAATTATAATCAGGCTTTTTTAAACCCAATTCTCATGCCAAAGAATAAAGTAATAACAATTAGTTGTCGCAGCAACGATATACATCTGTTTGAGAACTGGCAATTCTCTTCACAAATCGCATTTTATGCTAATGTGTTATTTTCTAATTCGCTATATATATATTCTATTTAAATTTCTCTTTTAATTTTTAACAAGGTTTAAATTCTCAAGCGAATTAACAAACCCTTAATTGTAGTATCAATGTTAGCTAAGGTTCCAGAATTATTACATATCAATACTTTAAACACTATCGGCAATATGAGAAACAACACTATTTCTCTAATACCGCTCTCGCTTCGGTTCTTTGGAAGAGTAGGTGCACTATGACCGTATCTAATTATCACATACTCAGCCCTTTCCGTGCAGTCTTGTCCACGGTGGTCATATAATTAGGGAGAATTCTCAACAGACTTGAACAATACCTTTAGTCAGGTACACCTATCTAACAGGATAGGAAGGCTGAGTAGACGAGCACCATTAGGTTTACGAGTAAATAAAAAAGATTACAGCTTGGGAATAATAAGAGGCCTCGTTAAGATATATTCGTTAACATAGGTGGTTGGGAGTGAAGAGAAGCATGTGTTAGCTCAGGTGGAAATATCGTATTGGAAAGAAACTTTTTATATTGATTAATACGTCCTCAAAATCTATATAGTAGATATTGTTCACCCACATCATAAGAAAGTAACTAAGATACAAACGATAACCGTGCTATAATTCAACTCAGAAAGTCCATATTATCACGCCTTATAAATGGTCTAATGAGAACATGTTTAAGAATGGAATAAAGTCAACAAGGCTGGAGACTTTCATAATGATATGTATATCATAGAGTCTAATTGCATAAATTAATAATGTAAAAGAATGATCTTTTACAAACAAAAGAGAAACAAACCGATATTATAATAACTGAAACAAAACAAATATAATAATAAAATAAATAAATAATAATAATGAGAGTGAATAAGTAATAAATAATAATTAATAATCAGAAAATAATATGATATAATGATTAAAAAAAACAACCTCGGTAATAGATTATATGATATTAGACTAGATATAAAAAATAGTAGTATTATATATTACTATATATTATAATAGATATATAAAGTAAATTAAATATAATATTATTTAAGATAGATGTATTATTTTTGCAATATCTGTACAAAGTGCTGCTACAAACTATCATTAAGATTAGTCGATCAAGTCTCACAAATGCCAGCTTATCTCTTATGTAGAATATAACATACTGTTTTCAATTCTCAACTCATCCCAAGGTACAATACATCAAGTTCTCTCCCTGACCACTGTACCATATTTGTCACGATTCATTCAACTACAAGATTCATACTGACGAATAAAGTATAATCATCAGTCGAGACTAAGAACATTATTATATTTCTCGAACTTAGGTAACATTTGTTTTTAAATGATTAATA
>JABUQX010076327.1:12500-15965 GCA_015478945.1 Trachelipus rathkii
ATATATATAATAATATGTATATTAATAAAGATATATATATATATATATATATTTATATATAATATTATTTATATTATAATAATATATATATATATAGAATAATATATATATATATATAATATACTTATATTATATATAATATATATATATATATATATAATATATATATATATAATAATATATATATATATAATATATTATATATTATATAGATATATATATATATATATAGTACATATATATTATAAATATATATATATATATTATATATACTATATATAATATATATATTATATATATATATAATATATTATTTTATATATATATAATATATATTTATATATCATATATTATATAATATATATAATATATATATATATATATATATTATACTATAGATAATATATTATATATATAATATATATATATGGTGTATATAATTATATATATATATATTTATATAATATAAATATATAATATAATATATATAATATAATATAATATATATATAATAATATATATAAATATATATAATATATATATAATATATATCAGTGGCGTAGTGTTATATTAGACTAAAGCTATATATATATATATATATATATATAGTATACTATATATATATATTATATTTTAATATAAATATATATTATATTATAAATAATTTTGTTTTTACAGTTGTCCCACCACTCATGGGCGAAGCCCTATTCAAGGAGGGGTGTTGCACGCATATCAGAAGCATACAACTAAACTGCCAAATTACGCAGATTGCAGCAACAAGACGGCATTCTTTGAATGCGGAAGATTAAAATTCAGCTCAGGAAACACAGAGATGGCAGAGAATTCCACAGAACAGAATAGATGGAACAAAGGAACGCCACCGGCAGCGGAACTAGCCTGAGTTGCCAATATCCGCACAAAACTCATGCGCACACATACGCACCCCCTTGTGCGACGAGGAGGCGTAAAGGTGAGTGTACGCTGAGTGACAAGTTCCCTCGAGCACCCTGCAGTCTGCGGTAGCCTATAGAAAATTAGATAGAAGCACAAACATCGCGTCCGCAAAGATAGATTTGCAAGTTGAAAGTGGACAGTTCGGTAAGTTTTGATAAGTCTTTTGGCCTTTGACTTCGACCTACAAAAGTCCGTGTGAAACCTGAGTCCCCCTAGATTAGAGCAGCAGTAACTCCATACAAGGCGGATGAGCCCTTGTATAATGCTGAAGCATAACTGAGAATAGGAAAAAAGTCTCGCAGTCCTAACAGTAACCACCCAGTTTCTTTGATACTCTACTTAGCAACCGCTGTGATTTGAGGTTTCCAAGACATTTTTGTTTATGTTAAAGGCCAAGGATGTTTATATTGTCAACAAGAGAGACGAGAGAACCGTCGACCGAGCTAGGAAAGTTTGAACGTGTGACGAATGGAGATTTGCGATCAGTGAGTTTAAAAGAGTTAAAATAAGGATGAGGGACCTCGTAAAACGGAACTCCTATCCAGATCAGCGAAATAGAATCGGAAAGACTTAAGACGAGAGGCATCTCTAGAAGTAAAAGAGGGAGCAGATTGAAATGAGTTGAAGAATGAATGGGTCGAGTTCATCGGCATATCAGTGAATAGAGTTAGATGTGGCAGGGAGAAGATCATAAATGAAATTGTAAGATAAAGTGAGGAAGATAAGTACAAACCTGAGGACACACATTAACAAAAAGGAGTCCCGCCCCCGTAACAACAACCGACGTTGAGCGATTGAGAGAAAACTAGATATACATTAAGCAAAGGAAGGATGGAAAACCCAATGGAAGGGAGCTTGGAAAGCAGTGACGCATGCCATACTCCCGGTCAAATGCTTTGGATAGTTGTCTCAGCGCCACCAACAACTTCCTCCCCGTAGTTCCATAAGGGCGGACAAACCATCAAATCAGTAAGAAGTAGGTAAAGTTAATATCGCCAGTAGCCTCGAGCCCGAAAGCCATACTGCTGATCTGGAAAGAAGTGAATGAATTCCAGATGATCTAAGAAATTGAGATGTAAGAAATTCAAAGATCTTAGATAGAATACAATGGAGAGCTATGGCCATATTTATGAAGGATCAGGAGCGGCTACCTTTTCGGAATCGTTTGACATGGTTGCGTGCTTTTCCACACTGAGGGAAAGTGTTAGTATTGAGACATAGAGGAAATAGTACGAGGGGCGGGGGTCAGCAAGGAAGCACACCCTCAAAACTCGGGGAGGAATGTCATCCGGGCCACCAGCCTTCTAACGTTCGTACATTTCAGGAGCCCATGCACCCGTTCAAATGTAATCAAAGGCATAGACAATAGGACATGCCTGAGAGGAAAGGAGGAGGAGAGGAATGCCAGAATCGTTCTAGTTGAGTCTAGAGGAAAATATGAGAACGATAGAGATTGGCTTCAGTTGGAAAATACAACAGATAACCATCAGAGCGAAATAAGAGGATGAAAGACAGATTTACAGAAGTATTTATAGATGTTTTTGGCAAGAGCACCTGAATATTTGTCATTAGGAATACCAAGAGGTGAGGCTAACTTTCATTTGATGAAAGCTCGCTTTGCCACCGAAGAGTATCTCCTCTAACGTATTTTCTACAGAATGAAAATTACAACTGAGTGATAGGAAGAACGGAATTTTCCACTCCCTGATATCACGTCTCTAGCCTGAATGCCCTGAAAACAAGCAGATCGAACCATTGGATTACTGAGAGAAGAAAGATTTAGTCGAAGAAGGAATGAACCTGCTATCCATTCAACGATTACAGGTCCCCACTACTCGCGCAGAAGTCGACAGCGTCACTTAGAGACAAAGCAGTCATTGCCAATTATAGTTGCGTAGAATGCAATACACAGCCGCTCCAGTCGGCCTCGATCGAAGTGCCAGAAAAATACGGAGTAGGCAGGATGGAGCTTTTGATGAGAAAGTATAAATTATACAATAAGGTTGTGGTCCAATTACCGAATAGGACGAAGTGGGTGTTTTTTAAGAGAGAGGATCTAGTGTGACATAAGGTCAAGTGTTTTCAAAGAATTGGTTAGGACGATCGGAAATGTTGTGGGGTTCTTTAAACGTAGTTGCTCCTGATTCGTTGATGATGCCTGTAACGATCGGCCTCCTCCCCACCAAATCGACTAAGAGGACCCCAATCATTCAATGTTGTGTACATAATCCTAACTAGAGACCTCAGTATTTGAATATAATTAATATATATTTATATATATATAAATAATATATAGATATATATATTATATAGTATTATAATATAATAATAATATATATATATTATATATAATAAATTATAATATAAATATAAATATAAATAATATATAATATATATATAATATATAATTATATATATATATATATAATAAATATATAATATATATACTATATATATATAATATAGTTTAAATAATATATAATATATAATATATATTATATATATATATAT
>JABUQX010076328.1:0-12500 GCA_015478945.1 Trachelipus rathkii
TAAAAAATAAATATTAAAATATCAATAATCAATTTATTATTATCATAACGTCTCTACAAACTTTAAACGTACATTTCTCAATCAAATTTAAAGGGGAGACTTCATAAACTAGACCCCTATTATTTTGAGATAAGAGCAATAATCAAAATTTTCCCATATTTTTTTTTATTTATCAAAATTATGTAGTAAAAACATCATCTTCGTACTGGTATGTAATTATTTTTTTAAAATAAATTCTAAATAGTTTTTTTGATACAGAAAATTATATTTAGAGAGGTGTCAAACTAAAAATTCAATTCCAGTCATAATTGCAAAATTCCAGGTTTAGGATCAATAAATGTTTTAATTTATAATTATTGAAAATCTAATTTATTTTTCCATATATTCTCAACCTCTAGCAATCATATTCTTCGGATTCTTCTGAGGAAGATCACGAGTTGGGCTGCAGAGCCGTGAGCCGGAGCCGGAGGCGGGAGCGATGAAGATAGACTATCAGTAAGGTTAATAATTTATTTTTTTTTCATGAAATAATTTTTATAGATGAAAATTTATTGGCAAGAGTATGGTGGGCATGAAACAATATTTCAAAATAGTAAACAGAATTCACTTAGTCGATCACAGGGGATCCGGTCCGAAGTCAGAGCACGGAGATACGTGTCAGGAGCCGGAGCCGGAGTATGATTTTTTTTTCTGATAGAATGTGATTTTTTGAAAGATCTGCTGAACAATTTCAAATAGTTCAGAAAAACCTTAGCCGGATCCGGAAGCGAAGCCGAAGTCAGCTAGAGCCAGAGCCGGAGCACGGAGCCGGAGCCGTATGAGCCGGAGCCGGATCCTTGGGATTTGATTTTTTTTATCTAAAAAAATATAATTATTTAGAATATGAATATTATGCCATGAGAAGACGTACTGACAATTTGTCAAATCGTACAGTAAACCTTTAGTCAGATCCGGCAGCCAACAGGTGGATCGGAGCGAGTCCGGAGAGCCGAGAGCCGAGAGCTGGGTATGAATTTTTTTTTTCAAAAAATATTTTTTTTAGGTGAAAATTTAAATGCCAAATGACATACTGTAACAATTTGTGATATAAAGTGAGTCCAAAATCGCTTAGTGGTACCCGGATCCGGATCCTCGGAAGGTCGGGAGCCGGAGTCGAAAGTGGAGCCGAAGTTAGAGCCGTGGTGCCTGTAGTTTGATTTTTTTTTTCAAAAAATATTTTTTTATGTGAAAAGTATTAATTGCCAGAAGAAGTGCTGACCAATTTTCAAATAGTGCAAATACCTTAGTTGGATCCGGATCGGAACCCGGAGCCGGTCCTGGACCGGATTCTGGGATAAGTGAAATTTTTTTAAGAAAATAACTTTTTTTCAAAGAATAAATTGTAATTGCAATATTTATTTTTAATTCAAATTATAAACTGTGCAGAATACCTTATTTACGGATCTCGGATCGGAGCCGGAGTCTCGCAAGTCGGAGCCAGATCAGACTCGCGCAATAAGTTAGTAAAAGTTTTCAAAAAGAATAGTTGTTGTTCTAGAATGAATAAATTTATTGCCAGAAGTCGTGCCAATAATATTTTTCAAATAGTGAACAAACCTTAGTCAGATCGGGAGCCGAAGGTGAAGTCGGAGCCGTGGAGCTGGAGCCGGAGCGAGAGCCAGAGCCGAACCTAGGTATGAATTTTTTTTCAAAATATTTTTTTAAGTGAAAAATTTAATGCCAGCAGACGAACTGAAAATATTTCCAAATAGAGTGCTCGAAACCTTTATCATCGTCCGGATCCGGATCGATCCGGATTTGGACTTCTATAAATCTCCTTTTCCAAATGAAAATATTTTCTTAGATGAAAAAATCCTATTTGCCATATAGGCTTGTCTGAACAATTTAGCTTCTCAAATACTGCAGAATCCCTGGAGTCGGATCCGGATTTGGAGTCGGAGTCGGATCCGGAATCATAGTCCGAACTTGGAATCTCAAAACGAGTCGGATTTTTTCTAAAAATATGTTTTTTAGTGTGAAAACGTTTTTATTGATAGAGGACGTGCTGAACAATTTTTTCAAAATAGTTTCATTATAACTAGCCTCGGATCGGAGCCGAGCCCTCGGGACAGCCGGATCCTGGGTAGTGATTTTAAAAAATATATTTTCTATGGTGACTCGTAAAGGTCCAGGAGACGTGTGAACAATTTTTAAATAGTTCAGAAACCTTAGTCAGTGAACCCGGAGCCGAAAGTGAAGTCTGAGCTGGAGTATTACCCGGAGCCCTGGGTTATGAAATTTTTCATATAAAATATTTTTTAAAAAAAGTGTAAAATATTTACTTCAAAAAACGTACTGAACAAATTTCAAAGAGTGCAGAAACCTTAGTCGGGTCCGGATCCGGAATCCAGATTCGTAGCCTTATCCACTAGGTATACAATTTTTTCAAGAGATAATTTTTCAAAGATCTTAAAACTTTGACCAGAAGTCTTGCTGAGCAATTTTCCAAATAGTGCAGAATCTTAATCGGATCCGGATTGGAGCCGGAGTGGGAGCCGGAGTCGAAGTCACGGTGACATTTTGATTTGTTTCGACAAAATATTTTTTTCTTTTGTTAAAAAATTATGTGATAGGAAGAAGCTCGCTGAACAGAGTTTTCCAAAGTAGTGCAGAAATCCTTAGTAAGAAAAAATCCGATAGCCAAAGCCTGAAGCCGAAGTCCGGAACTCGGGAGCCGAGCCGGTGAGCCAGAGTCGGAGCCGGAGCCGGAATGCCGGTTCACTATTACTACACTATACTATTAAAAAAAATACTCTTTTTAAGGCGAAAAATGTATTGCCAGAAAGAAGACTTGCTGACTAATTTCAAATTAGTTAATGAAACCTTTGTGCCGGATCCGGATCCGGATCCGAGCCGAACCCGAGCCTGTGAACCGGAGCCGGGTCCTGGATGAAATTTTTTTAAGAATACTAGTTTTTTCAGAATGGAAAATCTTAGATGAAAGAAGATGTGCTGAACAATTGTTTCAAATACTGCAGAAACCTTACCTTTGATGGTTCCGGATCCGAGGCCGGATCCGGAGTCGGATCCGGAGCAAGATAACTTGCTTATAAATATTTTTCAAAGAAATATTTTTTAGTTGAAAAAAGTATTATGTATTGCCAGAAGACTCGCTGACTTTTCAAATAGTTTCAAACCTTAGTCGAAGTCCGGTATCCCGGAGTCGGAACCGGATGCCGGAGTTAGAGGCCGGATCCTGCTTTATAATTTTATCAAGAAGATATATTTTTTAGATGAAAATTAGGTATTGCCGTGCGATAGAACGTTGCTGAACAAATGTTCAATAATACAGAAAACCTTAGTTGCGAGTACGATCCGAAGTCGAAACGAGCTCGGATCTGGTATAATTTTGTTTTAATAAATTTTTGTTTATAATTTTGTTCAACTCACTCTGTTCTAATCTATGTAGGTGAAAAATTTATTTCACAAAGACGTGCTAAACAATGTTTAAATAGTCTAGAAAACCTTAGTCGGATCCAGCGCCGGATCTGGAGCGCAGCTTTGGATAGAAACGGAACCAGATTACTTTGGCAATAAATTTTTCAAAAAAATATTTTTGTACGTAATTGTTTATTGCCAGAAGTAGTGTACAAATCGGAATCAGTCCGGAAGCTATCACTAAATTTTGGTCGAGCGGAGCCGGAGCCGGAGAGAAGTAATTATTATTATTTGGATTTAGATATCAAAGGAGTAGATCAAAATTTTGATTGATCTGAATGAGTAGAATTCGGATATCTATATATATATGTGAGTAAGTAGCTTACATTACATTATATACTATATTATATAATATTATATATTATATAATAATTTTATATATAATAGATATAATATTATAATAAATATATATATATATATATATATATAATTATATATTATAATTATATATTATATATATATATATATATATTAAGAAGGTAGATAAACTAGGGCAATATAATATATGTTATATTATATATCATATTATATATAACCTATCTATATAAATTATTATTTATATATATATTATACCTATAAATAATATATAAATATCACTCATATACGTCAAATATATGTATATCATTATATCAGTAGATCATGGATTGGGTTATGAAAGAATAGAGGTGGGGTGAGGTAGCAAGTGGATGGTGTTAAGAGTAATGGAGAATGAAAGAGGAGTGGAGGTGCCCTCTGAATTTATAATGCGGAACTGAGAATTCTAAAGTTTTAGTGCGGTCATCTGAATAGCTTTGGGGATTAGTAGACGAGCGCATTTTAGACTTGCAAAAGGAGGGGTTTGAAATAAACCGTAAGAACAGAGTAAAGATTCTGGTTTTGATGTGGAATTCTCTGTGGTAAAGTTTTTGTTGTAGATGTGAGCAGCTGGAACTAATGTCTGAGTTCAATATTTAGGATTATATGGTTTGAATTAAAAGGGAATTGATGATGCAGAATGTAGTAATAAAGTTGTGAATTGCAGGAGAGTGGCTGGTGCAATTAAATCCTAAGTGAATGCAAAGGGAATAAAGGTTTGAGATGGTGTGTAGGGTTCTTACATACGGCTATGCTATATACCATGTGACTAATAGTTATATGTAGTTGAGACTATGGATGCCCTGTGGAATAAAGGTAACAGACATAAAGTATATGGATATGAGACCTTCTGCTGGGCTGAAACGGCATTTTGATAGGATTTGTCCTTGGTCTTAAAACGGAAGCCAAACCCAACCGAAAAGTCTCTGCAAGGGGCCGTACGCCGACATGGGACAAAGATTGCTGAGTGATGCGGAGATGAATTTTGGCAATATATAAGACGAATGAAAAAATTTTTACTCGTGCGCCAGGACTCGAACCATATGCGAACAGACAGCTCGTCTCTCCGCTTAGATCAATGCTCAGGAGGCTCAACCACATAGTCGGATCTGCCAGCTCCAGAAAGGTATATAGTGCGCCAGCCATAGTGTGCGCGAGAGCAATCTGCAGTGCGTGTGCCACAAGTGTGAGATTGTGTGTGAGAATCCTATAGATGAAGGTATAGATTGTAGTGCGCGCATATATTCTGTCGAGTAATGAGCCTTTGCCCACTCCCAAAGTGGGTTGTGTAGGGACCCAGGAAGCACCAACCAAAGTCAGGCCACGCCGTCATGGGAAATCATTCTTGTGCGATAAATTTGCAATAAAAGTACGTCAGCAAAACTTTAACTTTGACACGATATCACTTGGAGAAGGCTCTAGCTGGCAGAACAACACACGGCCGAGGACTCGAACAGTCAACAACCAGCGTCACCAGACTAGACCAATGTACAGGAGTTCATCACTAGTCCGATCCGTGAGACACTCAGACAAGAAAAATAAGGTATCATCTTACAGGTTTTTTAAATTTTCCTGGCTTCGATTATCTATGCTTGAAACTTCAATATACTTATTTAAATCCATAGAAGGAAGTGAGTGTGCGACTCGTGATCTTGATGTATAACGAAGGCGCATTCTTCTTGGTGCTCCTGAGTTACAGGAGCAAACTCGTGACCAAAGTCAAAATAGCCAGACATGGCACAATATGCCTGTTGAGACAATTTCTAAGTAATAAGACGAAGAAAAATATGCACCACTCGCGGACGAGCGACTCGAACCCAGATTGACAGACAGCGCGCCTTTAAGTTCAAGTGTAAACAGAGGCTCTACAGTATTGCGATCCGCCTCGCAGAAAAATGAAGCAACTAGGTAAGTTTTTCAAATTTTCTTTGCTTTTCGATATCAACTCCTTTGAAACTCGAATATTTATCAAATATATAGAAGGGTGGAGTTGAACCCCTGCTGGGAGCTAAACACGGCAATTCGCCTAGTTTATCACTTCCGTGTCAAAAGGAAAGCGCAACCAACCATAAGTCCATGACCACGTCGATATTAGGCACCATCTTGATGCACAAAATTTGCATTAATAAATTAAGACGAAGAAAAATTTTCACTTCGACGCCAGGATTATAACCATCGACAACAGCGTCCGCTGCCAGAACAATGTACAGGACGGCTCTACGCATAATCACGATCCGCCCCTACAACAAATAACCTCATCTCGGAATTTTCAAATCTCCAAGCTTCAATAATCACTTGCTTTGAAAACTCAGACACCTTACTTAAATATTCACAGAAGTGTGATTGAAATCTCTGCTGGAGCTAATGGTCTTCTTCTGGGTGCTCCTGGGTTACAGAGGTAGCACCGACCATAAGTCTAAGACCGCCGACAGTGCGCACAAGGATGGTTTGTGTGCGGACAAATTTGCAATAGATAGACCAAAAAAAAGTGACTTCGCGACGAAGAACTCGAACCATCTCGACAAAATGCGTCGCTCGTTAGACAATGTATGAGGTGGCTCTACCACTAGCCCGATCCACCTCCCCAGAAAAAGGGAAGGCAGTCTGCGAAAGTTTTCAAATCTCTGCTTCGATATCACTGCGTTTGAAAGCCTCAAGTACTTATTTTAGATCGCCACAAGAAGGATGGGTCTGAAACCTCTGGTGGGTACACGCAAAATTAACTTCGGGATGCTGGTCATGGTGTTAGGAGGAGCAACCCGATCAAAGTCAAGCGGTAAGCCGACATGCGCACAATACGTGTGTTGCTACAAATTGCAATAATAAGAACGATAAAAATAATACTCGGTCCAGGACTCGAACCATCGACAACAGCGTCGCCGTTAGCAATGTACAGGTGGCTCTTCCACTAGTCCGATGCGCCTCCTAAAAAAAGAAGTCATCTCGAAGATTTTCAAATCTCCTGCTTTCGATATCATACCTGGTGTAAATACGCTCGCTACATTATATAAACAGTTGCACAGGAAGGGGGGTTTTGAAACCTCTCGGGGCGTACACGGCAGAGTTTTTCAGGGGTGCTCATGGGTTACTGGAGCAGCCGACCAATGTCAAGGATCGCCGACATGCACACAACATGCTTGTTGCGACAAATTTGCATAATAAGACGAAAAAAATTTCACTCGCGCCAGGACACGAACCATTGACAAAAGAGTCGCGTCGTTAGACAATGTACATGAGGCTTTACTACTAGTTCGATCGCCTCTCACCTAAAAAGAAGACATCTCGGAACATTTTTCAAGTCACCTGCTTCGATCATCACTGTCTTTGAGAACTGTAGAGTATTTACCATCAACTTAGAAGGTGCTTGCGAACCCTATATTATAGTTCGTTTATGATATATATATATATATAATAATATATATATATATTATAATTTATATATAATATATATATAAATACCGTATATATATATATATCTATATATATATATATATATATATATTATTAAATATATATATAATATATAATAGTATATATATATATATATTATAATATATTACTAATATATATATATATTATATATACATATATATAATCATCTATAATATATTATATATATATAATATACTATATATATATATATATAATATATATATATATATATATATACGATATGCTACAATATAACACTAATAATTTTAGAGTTTAATATAGAAATAATATATATATATATATTATACTTATATATAGTATATATAGTATATATTATATAGTATTGCTATATATAATTATATATATAATATAGCGATCATTTTAATACTCACTGTATATCCTGAAAATAAATTTGTTTTTTTTTTTGCTGTCCTAAAAAATGAAAATTTTCCAAATGTTTATTTGTGTTTTTCTAGCCATTTTCATTTTTCGCTCACATGAGAATATAAACAAGAACTTTCGACACAAGAACAGATTGATTTACTGATCCGCTCACTGATCCCTCTAGTGAAGTTCTTTTCTCCTAAATCTTTGCTATCAATCTCACATATACAACGTTAAACAACTGACCGTTAATATTAACATGTTTTGGCGTAGAACGTAAGGTGTGTGTCAGCCATGGTGGTGACCTACTTCTTGTTCAAAATTTTTTAAAGGTACTAGTTCAGAGACTTGTAAAAAATTTTTTTTATATAAAAACAAATTTTCAAATAAAGTATCTAACTAAGATTTATTACCACACTAAATTGGAGTATTCTAGTGCAAAAAATTGGAAATAATCTTGAAAATTAAAGATTTTATGTCAGTTTTTTGTGGAAATTCCAAAAAAAAAAAATATCCATCTTTCAAGGTTATATTAAAAAATATCGAACAGTTTCTCTTTGTTGTTTTTTATTCATAAATTTAAAGATATCATAGTTGTTCATGAACCCAAAATAAAATATTTACTTTTATCGGTTTGGAAATAGTTGAGATTTTGCTATGAAGTCTCCCCTTTTAAGCTAAATAGAAGAGTGAGCCAGAGCACGGCCTAGCTACTCGATTTTTATAAGATATAGGTGTGAAGCACAAAGAAAATATATATCAATTCTCTTTTTGAATTTTTTGTTAATATTAATTAAGATTTACATTTGAAAATCGACTGTACTATTGTATTTAACCTCAAATCAATGAAATTACGTTCAGTTTTTTTTGATTTTCGTTCCTAGAGTCAACATCTTATAATGAGAACCACCTAAATCTATATATATATATATATATTTATAATATATTAGTTTTATGACTATGGTATTTATATATAAGTAGTGGATATATTAATATATAATAATATTACTAATAATATATATATTAAAAATTGAGTAATATATATTAATATATATTTACTATGTATCAGTTATAATTAAGGCTTTCTGGTCTAGATATTCTTTTCAAAATTGCTAAAATAGCATCGTTTGAGATGAATCTAAGAGGAAAAAAATAAAAAAATAAAATCAATTGTAAAAGATTATGATATGTAGAACACTGAACTTGGTGCTCATAATTGTTTTGCTGATAACTTGACACAAATGCACTATATGTTTGTAGAAAAATATCATTTTCTAGTAACAATAGAAAGAAAATATTATCACGTCTGATATCCATGAAAAAAAAAAAAGAATAATTGGATATAAAAGCTATTTTTATGAAAAGGTTTTATAAATGAACATATTTGAAGTCTATATTTGCTAAATAAAAGTTGCAATATATTTTATAATAAAAGATTCCTTCCAATGTGTACTGAATATCCAAGAACTCTGGGGCATCAGTTCGTAATGAAGCCACTATTTCTCAAACCCAGCAACATAACAGGTCACAAAAAAATGGGTTTATGATGAAAGGGAACTTTTATGACATTAAATGTAAGAATTTATAATAAAGATTTATATTTCTAATGTTGCGTGTGTCGTTCGTAAACAGTAAATATTTTATCTTATTATAAAATGGCAAAGCAAAACACAGTGTAGTATACAAGTTTCAATGCCATATTTTGAGTTTGGTGTGGCATTTCAATGCTTTGTATTCAGTGTCTTGTTTCATAATATCTCTAATGAGGTTGCGCGTAGAATAGAGATCAAAGGAGCATTTGTAGTGGCTAAATAGATCTATTTGTTGTGAGAGATATTTGGGTTAGAAAGTAGTATAATACTTGTTGCAGTACAACAGTATTGTGCAATGCAAGGACGAAAGAGATTTGAGCTCATATCCTCGAGAGAGCGGAAATAATTGTAAAAGGAGGTGGGATACTATATTTTCGCTGTGATATATATATATATTATATATATATATAATGCGTTTCAAGATGAGGTGATAGATATATATATAATATATAATATTATATATAGTAATATATTATAAGTAGGATATATATATAAAATAATATAATAAAATATAATATATTACATTACTATCATATTATATTATATATATAAATAATATATATATATATATAATATTAATATATTATTATAATATATTATATATATATATATATAAATAATATAATCTACCTTATACGTATCCTATAGCAGCTATATTCGCTTCTTGTACATTTATATATAGTTATTGTGTATCATATTATATTAACATAGTGATTAAAACTCCGAGCGACCACCTTTCCATAATAACCTGAGAGGCTTGCCCGATGGCAGGCAACAGGTGTGCCGAAGATGTCGGCACCAACCACAATGAATCCGATACGATTGGCACGCGTCAAATGTAGGGTTCAATGCCCCTGGATAAAAACTCACAATATACCATTATCCCCTCACATAAACCCCGGGAGGACCATTCACTTCTTATTATGCACTTTTTCTCTTACCTCTGCCAAACTCACATCTTAATTCAGATACTCCTTTACTGACTCAATCCACCTTTTCATTGGTCTCCAGCTGGTCGATTCTAGCCGCGTTCGAGCCACTAACATCCCTTTAACCACCGCTAGCATCCATCTTTCCCCTAACTCAAAATACATCGCAATACATTCACGTACTTATTACTCTCTTTACTAACATTAATATATCATCTGAACAGACTTGTACCTTAGAATCTATACCACTTACTCCGCACTATACGTTTCCTACTACTATATATTAACTAGCAGGTACAAACAATACCCTTCATGCACAAAGCTCATAGCGCCACTCAAGAACTTAGTCTTCTTTGTATTCCACCACTGGGATTTTATTGCAACAGCCCCATCTTCCTACTATTCAACAACTGTTTACTAACAATGTCTGCAATCATCACGTATTTCTTTCACACCAAAATATATCCAAAATATGCGAATCTCGAGTGATATGTTTCAGAATTGCTCCAATCTCCCACGCTTGCACTTTCTATAGACAGAGAGAACTCTTGTCTTTTCATATATCACACCTTTGTTTGCGTGTGTGTTCGAGGTGTATGTTGCAGGAAACAGATTCCAAAACACAGGTAAATCGACTAGGAAAGCCAGATATTATAATATAAATAATAATTATAATGAATGAATCGCTTTGTATATTAAGAAATATTTGAATAATATAAAGTAATAATGTAATAATAATAATAATAAATAATAAATATAATCACAATAATTAATATAAAAAATTATATATATATATAATATATTCCATAATTAATATAAAAGTTAGTGATTAGAATAATAAAGGGATATATTATATATTATTAATATATATATAATAATAATAATATAATATATTATTACTATTAATATGATACTATGTTTTAATTGAACGAAGGTAATATAATATAGGTTATATTATAATATATATATATATAATATATATTATAATTTATATATGGGTATAAATTTCTATATATTATAATATTATATCATAATAATGTCACTCATACTACTATATATATATATATATATATAGGTATAAATATATTATTATTAGTTCTTACGTAGATTTTGGATTCTTCAACTAATGTAAAAAATTTCCTCAAAAATGTATTTTGTTTGTACTCTCACCAGAGTTAATTCCTCTCACAATTCTCCTGAAGCCTTTGGACGTTTTTCCCATCATCCACTTTGTTACTATCTTTGCGAAACTTGAATTCTCGCCTTCATCAGCTGACCAAGCCTTTGACTCCTCCCTTTCATCGTAGTAACAAACGAGTGATGAGTATCGAGTTGAAGGAGGGCTAGAAACGATGCAGAATTAAATAACTCCTGCTGGAAGTGATAATATAATTAATAATAATAATAATAATAATAATAATAATAATAATAATAATAAATAATAATAAATAATATAGAATATAATAATAATAATAATAATAATAATAATAATAATAATAATCATAAAAACATGAATCCATACCAGTGCATAATCATACTCATCATCAATCCATCGAATATATAATTAAATAATATATGATATTACATATCATAGAGACGGAGATAATAAATAAAATAACATTAATAATAAAATAAGTAATAAAATGAATGAAATATATTAAGAATAATAAATGGATAATAAGTGGAGGAGGTAATAATGATTGAAGTGAGTGTGGTATTTAGTCTGCGCTATCAGGGGAACACTGATACAACAAATGGGAATCGAGAGGTAAAAGAGTAGGAATTTGTTGGATGAGCGAGGAACGATCTGACGCAGATTGGGAATGATATCGTACGGCATTTATAAAAAAAGAAAAAGTCTTGGAGAATATGTATCCCTAGTAGAGAGTGGGCAAAGTTTGGGGACCAACAATATTACTATAGGAGGCTTTAGAGAAAGTTCTGGGGATATGAGTACAAAGGATAAAGATAAGTGGGGTAGGGATAATTATTCATGTACTTCTTTGCTGATAATATTCCAAACAACAAAGTCCGGTACCTTATGCTTCGGGAGTTGTTTTCAAGTCAATCTAATATATAATATTAGTAATATAGTATAGTAATATAGTATATATATATATATGAGTATATATTATTATTATAGAGACAATATATTATATATATATAATAATTCTATATAATATAAGTATAACTATTTATATTATATATATAGACAAACTATATAATTTACTGATGTAATATAGTAATTTAACAATTTAAGCTGAAGAGAAATAAAAATTAAAATGTTCAATATATAAAGAAAAATAAATAACTTTATAATTATTAAAAAATC
>JABUQX010076328.1:17500-27500 GCA_015478945.1 Trachelipus rathkii
TATATTATATATATATATATAATTATTATATTAAATATATTAATATATATTAATTATTATATATATATATATATATTTAATATTATGGGTAGGTACGCGAATACATGCGAGTAAGTATATGCTCGGTCATTTATAATTTTCGTACTAAAAATATACCAGAAATTTAATTCGAGATATTTTACGGAACTATATAATATATATATATATTTTGGGCCCAACCACAAATTTACGGGCTTTAGAAATATTTAGCTTTAATTAATTATATAAACATATATAAATATATTTACGTCAAAATACAGGGAAACTAAGTTAAATTTACGAATTTAAATTGAGAAGATTTTACGATAAAAACTTATTATATCTACCAAAAATAAAATTAAAAAAAATAATTAATATTAGCCCAAAATTTATGTAGCCAATTGGCGAAAACTCTTATTGTATCCATTTATATCAGTATACCTGATATGTGTGTGTGTGTGTGTGGGTCGTGTGGGCTTGTTGGGTCAATTGTTTTTTGCCCATGTTATGTGTAGAGTGTGTCGTAGAAATCACTATGTGAAAATTCGCATGTTTAAGTTCTTAACCTTATCTGGGACATTCCCAAGACGTCGTGTAACGCATATCTGACCCATGTGGCATGAGAGTGATCGTCCTTCACTCTACAAGTTTCGTCGATCTGCGAAAGCGTTGTCCCTCACCTCAGCTGGCTCCAGAATGAGGAATGGCCATGATTCCCCAAGCAGCTGAGAGTCCCACCAATTCATCCCTACACCTCTCAACGGTCTTTGACTCAGTCTCTACATTCTGGAAAAGACACTAAAAAACTTTCGAGACTGCCGCTTTGCGAATTATCCATCCCCATTACTTATCCTACGATTGTATTTTAATAAAGTTGCTATCCACTATTGGGTCTGTAAACGAGAGTGCTCATACGGATCAAATTTTATTTATGTCAGAATCTTTTAAAGGAATTATTTTGAGTGACCTTGTAGCAGGACGAGAGTACCTGCGCGTTCCAGTTCGTAATACCCTCCATCCGTCCGTAGCCCAACCTCAAGCTGAGGAGGCCTTAAACATCTTTTAACTAAGTAATACTATTTATGATGAAGGATAATACATGGGGTTTAAACCCAGCCATAATTTCATTCAAGGGATTTGAATAAAAATACCCCTTCCACTCTTTCTAATTTTGCTCATGTTGCGCTTCTCAAAATCAAAACTTTTTCATGCATTGCTCTAATGGGTCTTGTTTTCAGGAAAATTGCCTCCTAATAGAATCTTCTTGTCTCTACAAAGCCTGGTATCCCATTATAATCATTTCTGCACCCTTTCTGAGCAGAGTTGCGAAACTGCAGCAAACGGCTGGGACAGTTCTGGCACATTCTACTGTGCAAAAATACGATTCTATTTATAACAAGGCCTACTCTTACATAAATCCACACATTACATGCCCTCGTATAGAAAGGCGACACATCGCAATCCTTCGCAAACATGAGATAGGGAAGCTCCCAACACTCTCGAGACCGAGCATTGTTTCTTAATATATCTCATTCTACCATTCACTATCCACACTTCATCTCTCCTCCGCATAAATACTTAAGGATAAATTCTTTTTTTAATTTTTTTTAAGGGCCATTAAAAGCCAAAAGGTTCAGGGAATAAATTACACTGTTTGACGAGCTTAAGAATATAGAAAAAGACTTTTCAAAAGTTCCTTTATTGAAATTGTGTTTGTAACTAACTTTCTAGATTGCTGGGCGGATTTCAGCCTAATATTTCAAACCAGGAAAACAGAAAGAATCAGTAAAATTAGTCGTTTAGGCCAATGAACGAATGCCAGAAAAATTTGCTGCTTTGACATCTTTCTGCCCGTGACGAAGATTCCACCGTAGGGGAGAAGTGAAGCACCTCGGGAAGTCGCCATGTATCACTTCTTAAAATGGGATGAAGTTAAGGAAAATTGGGGCACAAAAATCGGTCAAAGTTACAGGAAAAAGAAATGAGGATGGAAAAACAAAAGTTACTTTTGACGACGTATTAGTTATACATAAAGTAAAAGTCAATACGAAATAATAAGAAATTAAACCCCCCAAATAAATAGTTTGCCCATACTTGGACCCAAGTTGAAGAAGGAGATGATATTCCCTCAACAATTGGGGGAAAAAACCACCTGGGAAAATAGTTTTATTGAATTTTTTGAAAGAGAAGAAACACCACAATAAAATACCCCGTTCAGCTCCACCTCATTCAGTCGAAAGTGAACGAATAATTAGAAAAAGAGGAAATAATTTATGAAAAAAGGGAAAGCCCAAAGTATCCCTTAAAATTGAGAACGCCCTAAAAGTTTTGCTCATTAATTAGAGTTCCTTTCAAATGAAGTTTAGTTTTAAGTGTCTTAGCTACGAATTTCTTTCCATTTTAATTATTTTAAAATGGAGGTTGACTATAGGTAAGAAATGTTATTTACTTTTTGTTTTATTAACTTTGTATATACACTGTGAAACAATAACTTTGGACGGGGGTTTCGCCAATGGATTTTTATTTGATGTTGCTGATCAAAATGTAATCGGTTTTTTGCATTTACACCATCGCAATTTTTGTTTGAGATATTTGTGTGTTAACAACAGGATTGGTAAATTTTTTATTTGATTTTAATTTTTTAGGAGGGGTCTCTAACACAATTATTGGGATATATAAATATATATATATATATATATATATTATATATATATAATTATATATATATATATAGTTATATTATAAAATATATAATATATAATATATTTAATATATATATTATATATACATATTATATATATACTATATATTATATATATATATATATATAATATATATATATATATATATATATATATATTATATATAATATATATATATATATATATATTATATTATATTATAAATTGGATATATGAAGGAGAGAAACAAATCACAATGATATGATACATGTCTTTGATAAATATATGTTAAACCTATAATACAACTATGAATAAAATAGTAATATTGGAAAACAATGAATGTAATAGAAGAAATGGTTTAGTTAATGTAACATACCTACGATGGTAGTGACTTTCTCTTCGTAGACGCCATTAACGGTGGCATAGCGTCTGGAATATCCCTCCTCAAGCTCCAACAATAGTCGCCATCATATTTGTTGATATCCCACTTGTCCTGGTACGTCCTTCCATGAACTTTAGGGATCTTGATGGAAGCGTTCACTCTGCTCATCCACCTAGACAATCGCTAGGTTTCCGAAATGTTCTTAGGTGAAGAATGTAAGTAGTGGTAAGCTTTGGAATACTCATTCTCAACATCCATGAAATGAACCACCTGTCCTTGGAGTGGCAACGATTCCGTTTGCTTAGCGCGGTGTATAGGCTCGCTATCGTCCACACCGGCACTTTTCACAGATGAGTTCCCGGCAGCAGTCAATAATCTTCTGGGCGCTACGATAAGGAGCCTTACACAATCTTGCACTATAGAGAGACATTCCAATCAAACGTACCACTTTGACCCCTCAATAGGTACAATCCCCGAGGGTAAGATGATGTAAGTAGCAAGTGCAAGCATGATACCCGAGAGCCTGTCCCCGTCATTTGGAAATGGGCTCAGAAATTAAATCCCACTATTTCTTCTCCGCGTCACTCAGACCCAGAACGGTTTCCAGCGAGCATATATGAGGCGGCAAGCAAACAACGAGATCTTTCAGCTCCAACTATCCCTTCACCTTAAATTTGTTGCTCTATCCATATAACTAGTTGTTCATAGTGTATTGTGGGAGTAAGACACAGAGGCTCTAGTTCGCGGCTATAAAGCGATGGTACCAGTACGGTGCGAGCGTGAACCCAGAATGAGATAGTATGGCCACCCGAGTCACCGTGGGGACAAGTCAACGGTTTTCGCGTAGGTGGCCCATAGGTACAGGTATCATCCTGTATTTGCGTGCGTATCATCCCTTTGGGCCCGGACTATGGCTGTACAATATGCTTTACAGGACTTGAGCCAGGGCAATATTGTGTAGAAGAAACCTTGCCTTATGCCCTGATATTCCTCGTATAAACCTTTAGAGACTCACTTTGAACGTCGGGGTAATAGAAACTTTTTAGAGTTCTAAATGTACACACAATGGATTATGCTTGTGATATAATTGCCGTTAGGACCCCATGCATTCCCAATAAACTTGCTTTGGGATTTTTTGGTCGCAATATACTGTCCCTCTCTCTATCGGTCACTTATAATATGCTGAACCGTTTCTGTCTGAGTAAAAAAAAAGCTGGGCGAGGGGAGTACCCGTAACTGGACCCCCTGGGAGGAAGCATCAAACTCGGTTAATGACGGGGACATTTGGTGGGTAACAACAAGCCACTCTTTAACCCCCTGCGACTCTGTGAATGTGTCAGACTTTTGTTCACACCAGTCGCACATCACCTGCATTCGTCTATCAGCTTGGAGTCCCATAGCAGCGAGAGGACAGCTTAGTAGGGTGTAGGGCAAGTGCCCCTTGGCGAACCATTTTTCACTCACATAGCGATCAAGATGGTATGTCACCATCAGAGACTTGGATCAGAGGCCGTACACCGCAAGCTGCATGCTTCATCACTGTGACGAACTAAAGAGGTAGAACCACCTGTGAACCATGTGTCGAGTTAGATCACGAATCTTTTGTCATGAACAAGCGCTCGACAGCCTAACATGCATGCACAACATGTGACTGGCTATATGACAATGCCGTTCTCACTAAAAAAGGATCGGTTCTTAGATTCATAACTAGGTATAACCACAATGTTACCGGTACTCATCCCGACACTGTACTTCAAGAGATGAAGAATTTGATTCCAGGAAATCACACATCAGTGCGATCGTCAGTGTAGATTTGGGATCGATCCATACATTGTAGACGGTAACCTAAAGAAGTGACGCGAACATGCTCCGTATATGCATCAGCAAGCAAGTATAAATCCATTAGCTGAGGCAATGACGATAGTATATATACTCAGTCGCGGAAGGTAACGGTCTATACAGCCTACAATATGGCGCGACGAATGAGAGGTTTTGTACCATACCCTAGGAGATAATTAGAGATTGCCGAGAGAAATACTGAGGATGCTATGAGAGGCTATTGACGGAGAAAGATCTAAGAGGTATGGACACCAACGACAGATCCGAGAATATATATGGAATCAGCACTCCAATTATATTATCTGCATACAAAATCATAAAATGGAAGAAAACATTTCAAATTATTGTCTATCTCTGAAGACCATGTAGAGAGTAGATGCTATCTTCATCTTATTTTTCCCCTAAATTCGTAGGAGTTGGACTCGAAATTCTATGTAAAAATAAACAACTCATCTCACTGTTTCTTTGCTATTAACATTCATTGTTTTCCCCACACTAGCGAATGGATGCGCGTATTATTCCATGGAGTCCGAATTATTCCGAGTACTATGTTTATCAGACATCAGAATATTCTTAGTCCAGAAAAAGAGACTCCGTGTATTATTATATCAATTGCCCGGGGTAATTTCTCGGTCTTTTCTCTCATTTCCTTTTCGGCCTTCATACATACATTCGAATGTTCCCTATAATAATATATATATATATAATATATATAATTATATAATATATTACAATTCTACAATATAATATTATAATATAATATACTATATATTATATATATAATATATTGATATATTAATATATATATATTATATATATAATATTATTATATATATATATATTATATTATATATACTATATATTATAATAATATAATTTTCACAATACTCGATTATAAAATATATTAATATACGATAGACCCTAAAGAGTTACTACGAAGTTATTCTTATTAGAATTTTATGTATATTAATATTATATTATTAATATATATTACTTATTATACATTTATATTATTATTATTATATATTAATTTATTTATATAATTATAATTATATTTAATATTTATAATTATAATTAATTGAAATTGTATATTACTGAACAATGTATATACTAAACCATTGATATACTATTCTATATTCGTAAACTATTACTGCAACCTTTTTCCACCAGTTTCTGTACTTAATAACAGTTTTAACCTCGTCGACATTTCTTTGTTTGTCAGTTATATATTCCAATTGCAGATATACAAAATACCATTATCTTTTATGGAACTAAACGCAATAGAAATAGAATGCAATTACAAAGTGGTGGAAATTTCGGAATAAAATGTTATATTGACTTTAGTTTGAAATATTGAAAATGAATTTGAACTATTTTACTAGTAGAGCAGAACAACCTTTGTCATAGTTCTCTGTAATTATATATACAGTATATATATATATTATACTATATATATATATATATAAATATATATATATAATATTATATATATTATTATTAATATATATATCATTTACACAACCCAAATTCGGTTTCAATCGCTTATTCTAACGTCTTCCTATGACCATTCGTGATAAAAATTATTTAATATCAAATCTAGATACTTACCTATGCACGAATATCTCATAACAAATGCTGAGTATATAAATGATATAGGTAATAATGTCAAATAAATAATAATAATTATATTATTACATATTTATTATATGGATCAATATCAAAATGAGTTCAATGACGTGATGTGTCATATTTGCTGATAAACCCGCCATATAAAAAAAATATTTTAAATATAGTGAGAGGTGATATGTAATCAATGGGAGATCAGGCAGGTGACTCATATGATAGTAGTATCATCGTACTAACTAGTGCGTAACATGACACTTAAGAGGATATGAGGATACAATGTAAGATTATAGAATATGTACAATAAGCTATAGCGTATCATTATATTATTAGGCTGGTAACACTATATATATTTGTATAGAAGTATATCAGATATATATGCTGGATGCAACTCTCAAGGCATATATATATATATACCATTATTCACTAGCTCGTCAATGTATGATATGAAGTTGTAATCTATAAGAGGTACTGAATAAATGATAAATGGACAATTCAGTTATATGCACACTGTAGAATCAATATAGTGTATCGAGCTCGAGCAGTTATAATTATCGGGTCGTGATGGGTTATATACATAAGAGATCCAGATCAGTATATTCATATAACTAATAAGATAGTCAGATCACTTCCCATTAGGTATAGAGAGAACTAAGAAAGCTAGCGCATCATACGTTAATAGTTAATAATGAACATTAACTAAGAATGATTATGAGTGACTCAGCTTATTACTAGCCGTATAATAGCATAGTAGCAAGAGCATAGCACATAGACGTAAGAGAGAGGCGGTACTCTAGTTAACTACGGTTTTAGTTTCAGGGATCCAATAGCATGTTATGGAGTGCACACTCTGGAAAGGATAGAGAGGTAACATGGATAGTAGATATGACAACAATTATCTATAACTCTTCACCGCGCGCATCTCACAGTATACTTCCACCCGTAGATATGACGAGAGTATATGATCTATCAAAGAGACCGTATCTATATATCCCATGCCACGATCGATGTTATATTATATCATATTGCCACAGACTCTCTACGCGCTTCTCGACTCAGAGGACAATAACTGCAGTAACACCGAGGTGCGGCGACGACTGTGCACGAAGAACAGAATAAGTTAGTAGAAGAACTAAGACGTCAATTATTGTCTCTTATCGTAGAAAGTCGTTCAACTTTTCGGTATCTCGATATTGGAATAAATATATGACTATATTCTCCATGGATCAATCACCGTTCTCTCTTCGGAATATTGTACAGGACGGTAGATTCTCAATCTACAGCGCACCTCTAGAATATCATATGGTCATACAGTGCTATAAACGACCGCAACTATCATCATCATAACTCCCTGTTCCACATGACAACTATCTCAACGATAACTTATTCATTTATGTTCTGCTCATTTATCATCACAGAACTGATTCTTCATACTCACACTGTACACGAGGACTTTCCCCGTAATTACGTTTCATTACTATGCTATTTATAGCAATAATTCTTATTCATCCCACACCTAATCCAGTCTGCACACCACGAAGAATGTCCACATGCTGAACCACTATTTGCGTCCTACTTAGTATCTACACAATCTTCACTAGCACCTAAGCTCTTTTCTATCTATCTAGAGTACATAATAGACACAAGGTTATATGAGAGCGAGTATCCCTCATGGTAAAACCCTAGTGCACTAAGACTTAGTCCCCTATTACATCTCCACCAAGGATTCTAATCTGCTAACCACCACTACTCACCTGCCACACCACGAGCAACGTGTAATCCAACTATGCGACCCAGCCATTATCCGTTCTACTTCTCTTAGTCCATCTTCCACAATTATTCCCTAATCTCTAAATAATTTAACGACTCGAGAATCACACTTCTGTCATGACAATTTGTAATCAACCAATCTCAACGCATGAAGACTTATACGCTGAGACGAGCTGTCCTTCACTCCTTCATGCATTTTTACACTCTATTCTTCACTTAGCACTCCTAATACACAACACAGATCCATTATTCAAACTCCTTCCTAAAACATGAATTCATTACTGAATCATGTTGAGAAAAATATTAAGACTCTGAAAATCAGACTAACAGATCTATTAATATAAGACAAGTAAATAGGCTACATCAACATATAAAGATATTTATGCACATAGATAAAACTTAGTAAAAGTATCACTATTTATTTTACTACTGACTTATTCTTAAAGCTCTTATCTATAAATCAGAATGTATAAATATATTATACCTAAATACTTGTAAGCTTTATTTTAGCTTATTTTAATTTGAGTAATCCATATATATTAATAAATATATGATTGAATTAAATTTAGCTAATATGGAAGGAGATAATACACTTGGTACGATTCTATAGTTAAACTACATATATATATATAATTATATATATTATCTAGTTTACCTGTCAAACAAATTGTTTTTGTACTTCGTTTTTGGTAAATTTGTCGTTCAAGTAAAATAAGTGAATAATTTAATTGCTCTAAACAATAGAAAATCAGTGAACATGTTTCAGAAAATGGAGTAATATAAAGATCATAAGTTGAGATTTATTATAATATAAAGATCATAATACAATACATTGTGAAATTGTTGCTATTAAGCTGCTAGTTTACCATAAAAATCTTTTAAGTACAATATATCATTATAATATATATTATACGTATCTACATATATGTATAGAAATATGTAGTCATACGATAAAATATGAATTAGATATGTGTGTCTAGTATGATCAATTATAAATATCAAAAGTACTGCTCATTTATAAGTTGCTGGACACAAAGTATGCTGACTGTATGCAAACTCCAGACCCCCAAGATTTGCTGTAGATATATTAATAATATGAAGTAAGGATGACCTTCTGCAAGTTATAATTTTAATATATTATATATATTATATATATTTATATATATACATGAATATACTTTCTGACATAATATATAGAATTACGTTTATATATATTAGCAAATTAATGATTATATTATGCAAACATCTGATATAAAGCAATAAGAAAATAGACGGATGCAACTACTACTACTCCTCTATTATCATTATAATACCTATAATAGCTACCAATGTTTTGGTCTCATTATATATCTACGACGTAATACACAGAGAATAGATATATGATATTATCTATTATATCTTCTAAGAATAATATGATAGAATAATAATGTGACATAATAATTTAGGCACATTATAATTAGAGTGAATCTCTGACAAATGCTACAAAAGATTTTTAGGGCTATAAATAAGCAAACAAAAATTTTTGGCTATTATTATTTACATGGAATGATTATCATTAGATAAAAATCCTTGATGGGTGTTCAAAAATATAATTATATCCATCAATATTATTAAATGTAAATAAACTTTATACTCATTTTATATATAATAGTAATTATATATAATATATTTAGTTTATTAAAAGCCT
>JABUQX010076329.1:0-25112 GCA_015478945.1 Trachelipus rathkii
CGAGGAAGAAGCGAAAACGACGCACCGGTGTCAATGCAGAAGAACAGGTTTGTAGACGTCCGAAAAGGCGCAGGAATTCCTGAGAAGAGGAAGAAGCGCGGAGAAGAAGAAAAAACGAGGGTGGCGGCTTGATCACGCCTTTTGGATTGCTGGCGAGAGTTTCCCGACAAGTGCAGGGTTGGGAGCACTTTAGTCGCCTTCAGGCCATACCGATGGTGATAAAAACAATATCCGTTAGGATATTATTGCTGAGGGTCTTGGGTGGGAGAACGGTCAGAGGAGTGGTGCGGGAAGGTAATCCTGTGGGGACCGTACATAGCGGAGATTCCTTCAGCCACCGCCTTGACATCAGCATGCCTTGTTCCAGATGATGTGAGACGGGCCTCAACTCCTAGAAACGGAGAGGAACATGGAATCGTTAGAGGGCGTTGTAATAGTGCGGGATGACGAGGCATGAGAGGTACGGTGTAAAGAATCGCGACTAGCGTAACAGCGGAGAGGGAACCGAAGAAACACAGGGTTGAGGAAGAATCTGTCCCAACCAGACGAAGCAGTAGTAAGAAAGTAAAAAAAGGGGTGGGGAGAGAAGATAGAGGAAAGAAAATGAGAGAGAAAACACACATAATAAAAAAAAATAAAAAAAATAATAATGTAAAAGATGACGGCGCGGAAAATAAAAATAACTATTTTGTTTCCGGATCTATTTTTCTGTTTTTGTTTTTTTTTTGTTTTGTTTTTTAAATCAAAACTATTCTGCTTCCGGTGTACTTTTCTGCTCTGTCGACTCGAAACTATTCTGCTTCCGGTGGTACTTTTCTGTTCTTCGATATTTGACATGTATATATATAAATTGAAAATATAAATAGTGGTATATATAAAATGTTATCTCGCACAATAACAAATAAAATGGTAATAATAATAATAATACATAATGAATATCAATATCATTAGGCTTATATATAAAATATATCATTATAAAATAATAAATACTTATAATAATATATAATATAATCATAATAATGATATTAATAATAGGAGTGATTATTATAATCAATTAATATTAAAATAATAATAATGCAAAAATAAATCTAGAGCTCTGATGATTTGCACACAGTATAGTTGTTTTCCTTTCTGGCTAATGGGATGGGGATCCAAGCGTTCTTTATGACTGCGCAACGAAATTGTGGCCGTAGCTGGGGAAATATGCTGGCTAGGTGTTGGGAGCCTACTTCCCCTGAGGCTTCGATGTCACTCCAATGGTCACCACTCTTTAGCGGGATGCTGGTTGAGTGTTAGTGGGCAAACCAAAAGGATTGAGACAAAAACTTGATGTAGTTGAATTTGTATTGTTAAAAATTAGCGGACCCCAGAAGTAACCGGGAAGAACAAAATAGAAAATTATATAGAATAAAAAATAAATATAAATTTAACATAAAATATAATAGATAATTTTAAATTTTAATTTGTATATAAAAATGAATAAAATTTTGGGCCTATTAGATGGCCTACTGTTGCTACATAAATTACAAAAGTATTTGGCCGAAAAAAAATCGAACGTAGGTGACCCATGAAGTGGCTTAAAAAATTAATAGGCCCTTAGTATATATAATCTAAGGGTTGCTACATGAGATAAGCTGCTAAGCATAAATAACTAGCAGAATATGTATAATAACGGTCACTTCAACAGCGTATTTATATTATTTTATTACTATTGGACAGTCCTAAATTAGAGATAATGAAAAAACAAGCAAGGTACTTTTTTTGGTTTGACCTTCTTGCTTAGGGTTGACGTCACGAACAAGGCAAGTACGAGAATATCATTAATGCTTTGAGTAAGCTTTAAGACTTCATAAAATGGTAAAAATCTATATTCTTGTGAGCAATTATAAAGGCGCTCGATGTCGTGCTTAAAATGGGGCGGTCAAGATAAAGATGAGAATTGGCTACTCAAAATATGTAACTTAGATTTGCTATTGACCGGATATTGTATTAATAATAGAGTTCGTTAATAAACTCCGCTATGGGATTTGCGTAGCCTAGGTGGTTGGTAGGTGGAGGTTGTTGAGCTGAACTTCATTGGCGCGAATACTCCTGCATGTTGGGAAGGCACGAAGGTATGTCCAAATGAGCGTTTGCGGCTCGTTCTCCGCATTGAATGTGCCTATCTCCCTGCCGATATTCATCGTAACGATCGGTTGGGAGGAGTCTGTCACGGATCCCAGATTGTGAGCGGGGTGATGCGGGCAGAGTCGACACTGATGTGTCTAGAGTAGCCGAGGTGGAGCTGGAGTTTGAGAATCCTGAGCCGGAGTGGAGGAGGCAAGGATGACGATGACCGTGCGGTGGAGTCTGAGCCGGTCGTATTCAGGGGTTCTTGCTTGGCTGAGAGAGAAGGGGAGGAGTATGGACCATGGAAGAGAGTCACGAAAAGGTATTAGTGAGCAGGGACGGAGCAATCGCAGGAGGAGGAGAAGGAGGTGTGAGTATTATTGATAGGGAGACGATATACGTATTGTTAAAAGGATTATGTTGAAGGGAGAATCTGAAGACAAAGGTAAACGTCAGTGTGAGAACGGAAGAGGATTCGCCTCGAAGGATAGCAGGACGAAGGCGGTTTTGATCGAAATGAGCATTCGTGTGTGGGTACGCCTTGGTCGGATTGAAGCATATATTTCCTCTTCTAAGTATACAGGCCAAGGTCCGTGTACTTAGGTTGGAGAGCGGTGCGGTGGAGTCATTGCAAATCGAACGAAGACATTTGAGTGAGGAAGAATAGGGTCCGTAGGGATGATGAGGGGATGCACCTGTGTGATGATTAATAGTATTCGTGTAATCGGCACGACGAGTCACCACGCGGGCGGGCGAAGTGTGCTAAGTAATGGCAAGCCGGGTCGGGTTGTTAAGAAGGAAGAGAAGACTGAAGAGAGAGTCACCGGGAAGACGAAGAGGAAGAAACCACAGTGTATCTGCAGTCTGGATATCAGTGCAGATGCGGTCTTATAGTGCGAGGAATAGTCGATTAGCGAAAGGGAGATCTCAGTCTAATTTTCGGATTGGGCTGAGCTAGAAGAGAAGCCTTTAGCTGACGGCTTGATATTCAACTGTTGCATTATTTTTTCAAATGTTGGTTGTTCTGTGGCATTAAATGAAGTCTGTGAACTCCGGTAGGCCCGTTTTTCTGACTCGATATGGAAGTATCAGTCAAGATCTCTCAATAAGAAGGATTCAATATGGTCTACTTTAGCGTGCTGTTAGTGTGAAGGAAGGCGGACTCTGTCATCTTTCTAAAGGGCCGAGAATAAAATGTTGAGTCAGAAGAGGCGCTTAGCTTTGGATTCCGCGTTGGCGACAGAGAGAGGGATGCCGGTCCATCGTGTGAAACGATCTATACACGTAAGAATGTTATTTCTTACCGTTGCGGGTAGGAAGCAGAGGTCCAACGATAGTCGATGTGGACATGTTCAAGAGCCGAGCACAGGGGGTAAGGACAGTGCCTAGAGGGGACTTGGTGTGACGGTGGAGCCTTAGCGACGCTGGGTCAGGGAAGAGCAAGTGCGACAATTTGCGAAAAAGTTGCTACGGGTCGGCATCAGATAGAGGCCACACAAGCGGGCAGCAAATACTTTGCGTGAAGCCTCAATGCCAGGGTGGGAAAGCGAGCTGAAGATTGAGGAAAACAGCTTTGGAAAGATGCAGGTACGAAAGGACTGGGAGATCCTGAGAGACATCGCATCGAAGTTCTTCTCTATCCGAGGAGTTGGAGCCCTCAGCTTGAGAGAAGAATCCTTGTGGAAGTGCACGCTCCTCAGAGAAGCTCGTCCGCTGAGTTAATGTCTCACAGTTCGACCACTGATGTCAAGACATTTTTCAGTTTGCACTCACTGCTGACGCTCTCTCCCGCTTTGAAATCGACGCGATTTCAGCCTACCCAACATCGACTACAACGCTATGGCAACGTGCAGACTACCGAAGATCCTGCAATTCACAAGACTTTCTCAACGTGAGTGGCTCCAACTCCTCGGGATAGAGAAGAACTTCTGTGGATGTCTCTCAGGATCTCTCGTCTTTCGTACGCTGCTCGTTCCATAAGGGCTGTTTTCCTCTCTCACTCGCTTCCCACTGCATTGAGGCTCACGCAAAGTGATTGCTGCCCGATTTGTGTGGCCTTATCTGAATGCGCTAAGCAACTTGGTGCGCCGTGTCTTCGCTGCCAGGTTCTAAGGTCACGTCACACCAAGTTCCTTAGGAATTCTTACCCCTGGTGCCGCTTTGACGTGTCCACACGCCATCGTTGACTCTGCCTCCCTCCCGCGGTAAGAAATACATTCTTACGGTATACCTCCCGTTCACACGATGGACCGAGGCTATCCCTCTCTGTGTCGCCAACGCGGAATCCAAAGCTAAAGCTTTCTTGGCTCATTTGGATTTCGCGGCTTGGTGTGCCCTTTCCTGTCACAAGGACCAAGGGTACTTTGATCTTCTTATGGAGAGAATTTGAATGATCTTCTTGGTGTCAGAGAAGATTCCACGACTTCTTTTAATCCAAAGCGAACGGCCATTGTTGAACTTTTCGCACGTCAGCTAAGGCTTCTCTTACGCTCAGCCAATCTCGGAAAAACTTAAACTGACGCTCTCCCTTCTCGTAATGCTTTGGCATTCGCGGTCGAGCTGTTCAAAGGAGTTGATGACTGTCGCTGTGATTAGTGTATGGGGTATCTCCTCTCGTCTTCCGCGGTGATTCTCTCTCATTTCTCCTCCTTCTACAGCCGATCCGCTGCTTATCTTACCGCCTTGAGGCGTGTGCTTCGTCGTGGAGACCAACTCCTCGCCACACAAGGTGCATTCCTATATCCTAAGGATCTTCCTCCTGCACTCATGTCTTCGTTCGACTGACTCCACCGTCACGCTCTCCAACCTATAGTACGACGGCTTTTCCTGTGATACTAGAAGGGAGAACTTCTTCACGATCCAGCGTCCTACACGCACAGAGGTCGTATCAATCGACCGCCTTAAGCCTGCGTTCTTCGAGGCGAATCCTCTTCCTGTCTCGCACTGACGGTTTACCTTGTTTTCAATTTTCTCTCCTCACTCGTTTTTAACGTTGCCCCCTCTCTCTCCTCCTGTAATCTTCTCTCCTTCTCCTCTCCTTCTCTCCTCCTCTCTCCCTTTCCTGACCTCTTCCCTCTCCCCCTCTCCCCTCCTTCTCCTCAGCCACCAGCACCAATACGACCGGCTCAGATCACCCGCAGGTCATCGTCATCCTGCCTCCCTCCACTCGGCTCAGGATTCATAACTCAACTCCACCTCGGGCTACTCTTACGACACCTGCAGATGTTCCGACTCGCCGATCACCCGCTCAATCTGGAACCTGTCCAGCTCCATCAACCGCTTAACTAGAATATCGAGCAGGGGTAGGCACATTCGATGGCCGGCGAGCTATTTGGAATAGTTTTCGTGCTTTCACACTGCGGGGAGTATCTGCAATGAGGCAGGTAATCTTACCAAATAGCACGCAAGATGCAATAGCGGAGTTTTAACGAACCTATTTTCAATATGGCATGAATTCTTTCATATTTTGAGTAGCGTTCTCATCTTATCTCCGCCATTTTCGCACGACATCGACGCTTTATAATTGACATGAATATGGATTTTTACCATTTGAAGTCTTCATGCTTTATTTAAAGCAGTAGATATTTCTCGTATTGCCATTGTGTGAGTGAAAAGAAGTGCAAATATGTTTAATTAATGTTGGTAATTAGTGAATAATGATGGTATCTAGTGAAGTGACCGTTATTATTAAATTTGCGTGTATATACTTTTTGTCTTAGTTAGCTTATTCTCATGGTATCACCCTTAGATTTAGTATATATTCTAATGGGTCCTATTATTTTATGTAAGCCTTCATGGGACCTACGCCCAGTTGTTGTTGGCAATTAAATACTTTTTTGTAAATTTTCTATGTAGGTCACAGTAGGGCATCTATATTGGCCAAAATTTTATTCACATATATTATTCAAATAATGTAAACCAGTTGATTTTAGTATTACGCTTAAGTTGAGGCATTACCACTAGTATTGCATTATTATATTTTTGTTTAATTCCCGATCACTTCTTCAGAATTTTGAGCACACAGCACAGTACATGAAGTTTGTCTAAGTCCTTTGGTTTGAGGGCCCCTCTAGTATTCAACAGCCCCCGCTAAAGAGTGGTGAACCATTGGAGTGACATGAAGCCTACGCAGTGGAAGTATGCTCCCAACACCAGCCAGCATATTTATCCCACCTACGGGCCGACAAATTTCGTGCCAGCTTAAAAGCAGCGTTGGACCGCATCCATAGGGCAGAAAGGAAA
Source organism: Trachelipus rathkii (assembly GCA_015478945.1). Lineage (NCBI taxonomy): Eukaryota > Metazoa > Arthropoda > Malacostraca > Isopoda > Trachelipodidae > Trachelipus > Trachelipus rathkii. The sequence goes on from JABUQX010076329.1 coordinate 6,352, forward strand.
CCATCTGTTGCTCAATTTCAGGACTAATTATTAATTATTATTTTATTATTATTATTATATTATATTTATTATTATTATTATTATTATTATTATATTATTATTATTATTAATTTTATTATATTATTATGATTAGATTATTTTATATATGATTATTATTATTATTATTATTATTATTTATTACCATTTTATTTTGTTATTTGCGTTAAGCATTTTATATATATCTATTTATAATTTTCAATTTTTATATATATACATGTAAATATATATACAACAGAAAAGTACAACCGGAAGCAGAAGAGTTTCGTAGTCGAAAAGCAGAAATAGTACCACGGAACAGAAAGTATTTTGAGAAAGGTGTAGGAGAAGTGGGCGCTGGAACTGAACCGCATAGCATCGCAATATCAGAAGAGAGGTCGTTATTTTCGCGCAGCATCTTTCGCTTCCTGTAAGGCGCTGAAGTAAATAGCATGCGGCGTAGTTTGTGATCTTCGCTTTCATTTTTATCTCGTCTCTATTTTCCTCTTTTCTCATTTTCCTTATTTCTTACTTTCTTCTATTTTTTTCGCTTTCGTCATGGTTGGACAGATTTCTCCTCCCAACCCCTGTGTTTTCTTGTCCTCTTCGCTGCCCTTCTTACTCGGCGTACCCATCTTCATGCCTCGTATTGCTCTATTTACAACGCCTCTAACGATCCATGTTCTTCTCCCGTTTTTCTAGAGTTGAGGCCCGTCTTACTCTCTGAACAAGCATTGGCTGACGTCAACCGGTTTCGATGATATCTCCGCTTATGCTACGTCCCCAAAGGATTTACTTCCGACCACTCCTCTGACGTTCTCCACCCCAGGCCCGACGCATTATCCTACTGGAATGTTCTTTTCACCATCGGTATGGCCTGATAGGCGATAAAGTGCGTCCAACCCTGCATCTTTGGTCGGGTAAACTCTTCGCCAGCATCATAAGGCGTGTGGATCCCTGGCCACCCTCCGTTTGTTTCTTCTCTCCGCCTTCTCCTTCTTTCGGATGTCCTGCGGCCATTTTCGAAGTCTCAAACTGTTCTTCTGATTGACACCGGTGCGTCGTTTTCGCTTCTTCGAATATCTACCCAATAAGTCGCTTGTCCTCTTCTGACCGGGCTCTGTTAGCAGCAAATGGTAGTACTCCTGTCTATGGTGAGCGTTTATGCACCTTAGACCCTCTGCCGTCAATTTCCCTGGGTATTCGTGGTCGCTGACGTTACCCAACTCAATTGGGAGCTGATTTTCTGTCACATTTCGACTTTATGGGACCTGAAGAACAGGAGATTGGTTGACGGGTTGTACGTCTCTGTCTTTCTGGTCATGGTATTCCGTAGTTTTTTCCTTCGCTCTTAAAAGGCATCTCTGCGGTGGCTCCTTCTTCTGGTACCTCTCCCTTTTTCACCATTCGCTGCAGAAGGATTTCGTGGCGTGTTGAACCCCTGTTCTTCTTCTTCTTCTCCTGTTCTAACACTGCTGTGTGCCATCATATAGGAGACTGACTGGCTCTCGCCACCTTCGCTTCGTGCTCGGCGTCTTCCTCCGACAAGCTTCAAGGAGCCAAGGCGGATGTTTGAGCACATGCTCGAACTTGGTATCGTTCGCCCTTCCAAAAGTTCATGGTCCTCCCCCCTCAACATGGTGCCTAAGGTGCTTCTGATTGGAGGCCCGTGGGAGATTTTAGGGCTCTGATTGTACGATACCAGATCGCTACCCGGTCCCGCACATCCGTCTTTCACTCTATCTGGCTGGTAAATCGCAGTTTTAGTAAATTGGTCTTGTCAGGGCTTACACCAGATCCCAGTCCGCTAGAGGACATACCGGACTGGGCCATATCACCCCTTTTGGCCTCTTGAGTACACACGCATGCCTTTTCGGTTTGAGGGGTGCCGCTCAGACTTTTCAACGCTTCATCGATGACGTTTTTAGAGGTCTCCCCTTCGCATTTGCTTATCTGGATGACCTCCTCATAGCTTCCTCTTCTCCTGCGAGCATGAGCAACATCTACGTGCCGTTTTTGCCAGGTTGGACTGTAATGTGGGCATGCGTTCAGACCTCGGCTAAAGTGTGTTTTGGTGTCCTTCCCTTACCTGTCCTAGGACATCACGGTTTTCAGTCGGGAAGGCGATTTGCTCTTGCAGAGAGCGTCGAGGCCATTCGCACCTTCCTGGCCTGTCTCTCAAAAGCAGCTTCGTCAGTACATCGGCATGGCTTAAACTCTATCATCGTTTCTCAATCGGACGCTTGGATATTCTTCGACCCTCAACTATCATCCGCCCAGCACCGAGGCGATTTCTACAAAATGTGGACTGGTCTGACGAAGCTACGGCTGCTTTAGCTTCCAAAGAAGCACTCGCTTCTGCTACACTCTTAGTCCACCCTCATTACTCAGCTCCGACCAGAGTTCAGGTAGGTGCCTCCGATTTTGCTGTCGATGGTGTTTTCTCAGCAGCATCCTGAAGGGTTGTGGTTCTTCCTCTGTTTTTTCTTCGGCAAGTTGCAACCTCTCTGCAGACTCTCGCTAGAGTGCTTTTGGGAGGGAGTTACTTGCGATGTATCTTGCCGTTCGTCATTTTCGCTACTTTCTGGAGGGTCGTGAGTTCCACATACTCACTGATCACAAACCACTTACCTTCGCTATGGTCTCCAGAAACGAACGGCACTCTCCTCGAGAAGCTGTCACCTTGATTGGTTCACAGTTCACACTGATTCAACATATTTAGGTGTTGATCTTCACTTGTTCTGTTACGCTCTCGTTCCGCTTTGAAATCGTACGTCTGATTCAGCCTACTCAACAGTCGACTAACAACGTATGGCAACGTTCCAGACTACCGAAGTCGCACTTCACAAGATTCTTCTCTCAGCTGGAGTGGCTCCACTACTCGGATAGAGCAGACACTTCGTGCGATGTCCTCTCAGGGATCTCCTCGTCCTTTCGTACCTGTTTCGTTCCGTAAGGCTGTCTTCCTCAATCTTCACTCGCTTTCTCACCCTGGCATTGAGGCTTCACGCAAACTGGTAACAGCTCGTTTTGTGTGGCCTGACGTCAATGCTGATGTTGCCAATTGGTGTCGCACTTGAGTTCCTTGTCAACGATCCAAAGTGCAACGTCACACCAAGGCTCCTCTAGGCACCTTCTTACCTCCTGGTGCTCGTTTTGAACATGTCCATATCGACATGGTGGCCCTTTTTAGTAGGTCCTCTTTCTTCTTCTCGTGGCAAGAAATACACCCTTACATGTATTGACCGGTTCACACGCTGGACTGAGGCTATCCCCCTCTCTGTCGCCAACGCAGAATCCATGGCTAAGGCCTTCTTGGCTCACTGGGTTTCTCGCTTTGGCGTACCTCTTTCTGTTACCACGGACTAAGGACGGCCTTTCAAATCATTTTAATGGAGAGATTTGATGAACCTCCTTGGTTCGGAGAAAATACATACAACTTGCTTTAATCCAAAAGCGAACGGCATCTTGAACGCATTCCAATCGCCAAGCTAAGGCTCTTTGGCTGCTCATCCAACAACCGAACAATGGACAGAACGCTCTCCGTTGGTAATGCTAGATTCGCACGCCATCAAAAAGGATCTGCAATTTCTGCGCAGAACTTGTCTACGATGGTTCCACTCCTTTCGCGCTTCCCGAGAGCTTTTCAACAATCTCCGTCTCCTCCTCTGCGCCATATCTTGATCAACCCGCTAAGGCGCGTGCTTCGTCGGGATACCCGACTCCCTACCCGTCACCACCAAGTGCAGTAGTCAGAATACCCAATTTCGAGAAAAAGACCGCCACCTTTGACCTGTTTCTGACCGCGACCGTTTTGTGAGCTCGAATTTTACCTGACCTTGACCTTTGGCCTTGACCTTTTGGCCTTGACCTTTTTCGACCAACCCTGGTCTCCATGGGTCATTTTTGGCCCACGGTATGTTTTGAGAACCCTAATTTTGAGAACCCTGTTTTTGAGAACCCTAATTTTTGAGAACCCTACATTTTTGAAGAACCCTAATTTTTGAGAACCCCAATTTTTTGAGCCTCCTAATTTGCAACCCTATGTTTTGGCAACCAATGTTCGGGCAACGCCTGAATTTCGGCAACCCTTACGAAAGCAGGGTTGCCCAAACGGTTGCGTCACAACCGTGTACTATTACCCCTACTGTTAAACGCCCCCTAAGAGTTTCGACCGTGGGCACTTTTGCCCACGGTAATTTTGGATCTTCCTTTACTTTTTGATGTCTTACCCTTGTTTGACCATGATATCCGACCAACCCTTGGTCTCCATGGGGTCATTCTTCTAGCCCAACGTAATTTTGGTCTTCCGTGGTCAACGTAGGCCCACGGTAAGTTTGGCTTACCCGGTGTCTTTCCAATGGTCATTTTTGCCCACGTAACTTCAACCAACCCTTTGGTACCATGGGTCAATTTTGGCCCACGGAATTTTGATCTTACTTTAGTGCTTAGCCCCATTTTGGTTCTTTACCTTGTTGACCATGATAGTTTCGACCTTAACCGACCAATAGCCATGGGTCGTTGGCCCACGGTAATTTTGGGCTTCCTGAGGTCTTTAGCCCTATTTTGCGTCTTACCCTGTTTGAACCATGATATTTCCGTCTAACCTTGCCATAATACATGGGTCAATTTTGCCCACGCAAACTGATGGCCTTTGATGTCTCATCCCGTAAGGAGTATCTAGGAGTGTTCTATTATGTTCTATGAATATTAGATGAGTGCCAAGCCAAGGGAGTGCCAAGGAGTGCCAAGAGTGCCAATGAGTGCAAGTGAGTGCCAATGAGTGCTGAGTGCCAATAGGTGCCAAGTGAGTGCCACATAGCAACTGAAGTGGCACTTTTTTTCAAGCTTGTCTACTAGCCCCAGCCTAGAAAGCCCTAAGAAGGGTCTCTACCCTGGTAATCAAGCTATGAGGAATCGAATGTGTTTCCATCTACAATCTGCTAAATGCTTCCACTAAATGAGTTATAATTTTCTCTAACACTAAAGCAACTGAATACATATCAAAGAGCTACACTTGAAAATCAGTGATCGCAAACGTCCCGAGTCCGAGTCCGCGTCCGCAGTCCATCCGCGAAACTGCCGCCGCGTGCGCCCCGCAGGCGCAAAATACCGCGTAACCGCCTGCCGCGTGCGCCCGCAGCGCAATATTTCCGCGTAACCGCGCCGCGTGCGTCCGCATACGCAAAATTCCCGCGTGAACAAAAATAACGATATCAATGTAAAACTATTCAAAGAATTCGTTTCAAATATACTATGATCATTCATTATACAAATGAACAAATTTATTAAAAACATATCTTTACACATACCTTAAAGCATAAAGCAGTACAAACAATGAGGGTTATTACCTAATCACCTAGGTGGATTAGTAGCCTTGTTACTGCGTACGGCGTTTAACTTCTGCTTACTGCTTTTAACTCCAGCTTTACGCTTAAACTTTCTGCTTACGCTTAACTTCGCTGCTTACTGCTTAACTTCTGCTTTAAACGCTTAACGTCTGCTTACTGCCTTTACACTGCTTTAACTCACACATTTAACATAACCTAAAGCAGTAAAGCGTAAAACAATAGAGGTGTACCTAACACCTAGGGATTGTACGCTTTTGTTTCCTGCTTACTGCTTAACTTCTCCTGCTTTCTGCTTTAACTTCTGCTTACTGCTTTAACCTTTCTACTTAACTTTACCTCCTATATTATTAACATTAGTTTCTTTTGATATTTTTTATTTTTGTTTTATTACTTTCTAATTAATATTCTTATTTTTTATTTTTGTTTTAATACTTTTATTTTAATTTGTAATGTAAAAAAACCACAGAGTTCGTTAATACAAACATATTTAATAGGGCGCATAACAATTTATTAAAAATATATTTACTGCTTAAACAACGTGAATGAAACCATTATTTCATTATCGTAACTGACGGCAGGATGTGAGAAATTACTTCCGAAGTCCGGCTAACATTGTCTTGTAAGCTGGCCGACAGTTGGGTAAAAACCTTTCTATTTTAACTATTTAAAGGAAATGGAGTATTTTTGAGTGCAAACCCCCTGCAAATATAACGATGGGCATATGGTTTTATTAGGAAAAAATTTAAAGAAATAAGAGTTGATTTCATCATCAGCCATATACGATATTAGATCGCTTGACAATATACAAGGCCACAAAAATATGTATTAGATGATTTAAAACTGCACAATGAATTTGGAAATAGGCAGAAGCCGTCACTAGTTTATATCACGCATCTTAAAATCTCTGTGTTGTGTCATAACGCCGAATATTTCATCAAAGCAAGCATATCGAAGGTGTTTCTTTAACACACGTAGTACTGCTTGTTGGACAGAGAAAGACTAGCAAATAATGTATATTGCAACTCCAAGATGTTCCTCTTAAAGGAAAGAGTTCTTAACAGTATATAAAGAAGTCGCATCCCACGGTTATTTGATGTGTTAACTTCACCCCAAAAACACGCACAGAGTGTTGCTGCCTACAAATATCTTCCCCCTATGAGATAGAAACTTTATACATACCTGAATAATGAGCACTCTAGTTGCAGTTATAGAAATCTAATAAAAAATTTAAAAAAGTGATCCGATTAAAACGTAAACTGATTAGTGAGGATGAGAAATTCATCCATTGTGTATGTGAAGTCTGTTTAAATCTTATAAAAGGAAACGTTCCTTTAAACAGGCCTCAGAAGTAAAGCTAACGGCGTTATAGAAACATCATTAAAAAACCTGCTTTCAACATTAAAAATTGAAAAATAAAAAGAAGTTACCACAAAGAGGAGCGAATTTCATCATTACCTCTTCCGTTATAGCCAAATATCTAAGTGGTTGTCCCATAATGAAGAAGGTGCTGTACCTTCCCCATTAGAGATGAAGAAAATAGAATCAGAAATACAAGCATCTGTAGAACAGTTCCTCAGATCATCATTACAACCTCAATATGTGCCGTTATTGCCACACCTTGCGCAAACCTACAATCACAGTTTCATCTTCACAAACCCCAACACTCAGCAGATTACAGCCCAAGCATTGTCCATTACAACCTCTTCCATCAGCAGCAACCAGTTGCACCAACAGAATCCTAATATTGTGAACGACTCAACTCTTCAGCAGCCTCTACCTCCTAGCGTATATGGATCCTAAAGTTGAACAGATACAAATATAAAAGAAGGTCCAGACTTAAATCAGACATAACATCCCGAGATAACGCATCTTATACAGGACCATACAAAAAATTGATAGATCTTAAGACTTTCACCTACATTCCACAGCCATCAGCTATCCGCTAACGCGAGATGTAGATAGACAATGAAGTAAACTCCAGTGAAAAATGAAGATAAACTTAAGAAAATCCTAAGAGGACCTTACCTTGGAAGACGAGCGAAATCAGCGAATAGCTTTATATAACTATTTAAACAGACCTAACTTAACTGAATGAAGCAGACAGATCGTAATTGATGAGAAATAGTTAAAGATCAAATATGCTGGATTTTGATAGCTGATCTCTCACGTACCTGGAAGAAAGGCCCTGTAAAAGGATGGAATGAATCCAAACAAGAACTCAACTATAACTTTCCCAGAAGTTTAATCTTAAGATACAACGCGATTAGCAACTGGATAATATCCCCATACCCAAGACCGATTCAAGCCATCAGGCCTCTTACCATCGCAGATGAAATTTAAACGGTTACCGAAGGCACGACTAAGAAAAACACCTAATACATAGGTCTATGGCTTAAATCGTATTATATTCAATATATTAGTTGTAATGTTGTGGATAATAATGTTATTTAAATCTTTTTTCTCTTTCTTTCCCCCTTCCCCTAATATTACATTTTGTACATATAATATATATATAAGATATTGAAAACCTTGGATTTTTATATATATTAATATATAGAGAATATATATAAGAATATAAATATATATAAATAAATATACTAATAAATATATAAGTATAATAATATATATATAATATTATACCGCTCACGTGTCAAGACCAACAGCGGCGAGGAGGTAGACAATCATTTACTTGCATCTGAGGGACCAAATATTTGGGGTTTCACTAGGTGCTTAAGGTATCCTAAATGGAGAAACAAAAGTTAAAAGCATATTGAGGTGAAGAGGCACTTACCACATATAACCTGTAAGAAAAAAATTTCCTACACGAAAACCATATCTCCGCAGGCTCCGATAGCATATGGCAGTTTAGATTACGGCAATGATAAATACAGAGCTCTAAGAAGGTTTCAATATATAGCTTTTTACAATCGACGTATACTCTAAATACTTGTGTGAAACCAATTAAAAGATAAAAGAATCAGCTACAGTGGCCGAGCTGTCTTGAAATTATACGAGGACGATCGAAACAGCGCTAAATTCATTTTGGACAGATTCAGGAATGGAATTCCAGGGGCGAGAGTTTCAGGAGAATTTGGAGTATGGTATAAGCTATTCCAATACATTTTCCGTAAATAAAGGGCAATAGTTGAAAAGAGTCCAACGTACTATTAGATATTCAAAATGCAAATATTTACTAAAATGAAACTTTTTAAATATATGATTATACGGAGCGATCTTGCTTATTCTTATAACAGGTCTTACCATAGAACTAAAAAGTCAACTCCTTTAGAGATGTAAAACTAGAGGACGTAAGGCACATATGGTGAAAAAGAAAAAAAATAAAAGATATTCGAAAAAGGATAAACGATTATGTAACGAGTTTACTCGAACAAAAAAAGGTTTAGAAAATAAGGATATGAAGCCGGTGGACTACGATTTTAAAGTTCACAATATCCGAACATTCAGTCGTGATAGTTTAAAGTTATATTATGTGGAAGATTTAAATGGTGAAAAAAGAAAAGGCGGGATTTATAAAACAGGAAAACAAAAAGTAAGGGTTAATCCTGTAACTCATCGAAATAAAATTGCAAAAATTAGGTCTACAGAGGTAAAGAGGAAAAATAAGCAATACTTGAAATGGAGGGATAGTCCGGCAAGTAATAACTCTATAGTAAAAGCAAGTGACGTTCCATAATTCATAATCAGTGTCCATTTATATACTAGGAGGTGTAGATCACTTTATAAACTTCTGCCTTCCTCAGCCCCTTGATTACATCCTGAAATAAACTCCGGATTTACAACTGGGCTAAGCATCCATACAATTGAAAAAGCATACAAGTAGGATATTGAAAATTGATATAAATACGGAAAATAGAAAATTGCCTCACACATCTATCGGATGACGTGTAGGCAGTAAGTGAGAATGTGGTTGAAAACTATATTACAAGCGGAGTACTCGTTTCTGAAAAAGAACTAATGCAAAAAGATAATACGCCCACCATGTGCACAAAAGAATACTTCATTGAACGAATTTGTCTGCGACGGTCTTATAATCGGTGCCTGCTATTTTTAGTCATATAAACGTTCTCTTTGATATGAGTAATTAATTCAACTTAATTTTAAACAAAACTGAAATGCGTACCTCTGAAGATAAAGTAATAATATCTTAAGTTCAAAAGTAAATGTAAACTACGAGACCAGGTTTTTTCTCGAACGATCACCATGGCAACGTAAACAAATTCGTAGACGTGATGCTGAGTATACGTCATGATATCCCTACTATGTGAAGAGGGTTATACTATCTGTGAAGAATAACCACATGTCCACATGAACAAAAAGATGAAGCAATCGAGTACTGCATTATATCATGTACCTCGCATCCGAATCGCTCTATATAACGTTTGGCATGTAATTACAAAGTTAATTGTACAACAATATGTAGGTAATACTAAACTCCTTTATTAAGAGTAGTATAGTTTCCCAAAGAGAGTAAAGTGTATAAACATTCCCTAATATTCATTTATCAACGCGAATAAACAATAATTTCGACTCGTGACGTGCGCTATATAAAAAGATTAAAGGGAAATCCTTGCCCTTTACATACGGCATTTGTTATGCAAAGTTCATATTAGAAAGAAACAGAAATGCAGTAATAGAATATACTAAGAGTTATCAGAATATATTCATTCATTAACAACCCTCACAGGTAAGATAGTATATAACCGAAAGAACTCCTGTAAATAAGGACGAAGAAAGGGTAGTCCTATTACTAAATGCAGAGGCGGGCTTGGTGATTTTTCCAAGCTTCCGGCGTGCAAGGCTTGTGCTGGAAAAGGCGCGAAGATGGCGGTAAAAAAGCTATAAGAACAGGTTGCATACTGATTCAAGAATTGCTCGCAGGAATTAATTCCTCGTCAACAGCATTAAAAAGGACGTAACGCCGATGTTCAGAGACCACGAGTTTGGATGAATTTAAGCGAAAATAAGACTAAAATTCAGGACAAGGTCGAGGGATCCAGAAGATTGTCATAAAGAAAAAGACTAAGCGAAAACACCTTAAAGAAAAAATGCATTGAGTGCTATTAATTACGAACTGATGACTTATACATGTGTGTATATACGAGTTAAGTGTTTCATGAAAAGTGTTCATTAACGTCCAGACGTTCGCCCAAAGGCAAATGCATTCCTCATCCTCTAGTGCCTGATGCTGTAAGAGTGAATTGGATCTCTTCTCACGAACCCTACACACTTTAGCGTTAGCAGCCAACTAATCATATAATGCTCGCATCAATACAATACAATGTTCCCTAGATCAATATTCCAGGCATCTTCTACAAACCTAGACCCCTCTAAGTGTTTTTATAGTAAAAACGAAAAGACAAACTGATTGTACAAGAACTAAAACTGGCCTGTTAATAGTATAACAAATCAAATTCCTGTAAGACCATTCTTCCCATGAAGTCATCTTATAACGAGAACCATAGGTGCATCAGCGCTAATTATCCTTATGAAGCATATAGAACATGTTAAATTAATCAGAACGCATGCAAACAATCTCATCTCACATGTGGTTTTACAGTTCAAAGATAAGCTGCACATATAGATAAAGCACTAAAGTCAAAATAATACTTAGAATTTTAACCGGTCGTTAATGGCGATACTCGCTCAGACAAGACCATTCTAGCATCTGTAGATACTAGAATCATTTTAACCCGATCAAATCCTAAATGTGCTCTTAAATAAAAAGTAACTGCTGTACTGCTGTATGCTCCAGAACCGTTTCATTACTTGGAGGTCTGATCTCTATGTCAGAAAAGTGAAAATCACCACAGCTCCCATTTGAAAATGAAAATTCGCATTTTGACAATACACAGCAAAGTACCCTAGAAGAGATTGAAACCAACATATAATTCACCAAGGGTTATCGACGTATCAAATTCCCTAACCTGTGACGAAATTTACCTACAGAAGTAATAACGGGATGTGGAACATCAACCTACCCGGAATTATGAAAAATTCACCTGCAAAATCCGACTTCGACTAAGGGTAATCAGTTACATGTGAATGGACTTCCTCACGGACGTATGAAATGTTATACAACGGAGACCTATCTCTCTGTACCCGCCCTTTTACGACTTTAAAGCCAATACTGTATCATGTAATGAAGTGGGACAGGCTAAATCTGAAGAATACCAAAGAATAGTAATTTTAACCCTAGAATTACGCCAATAACCTTTTCAGCTGTAACGCTTATGTCAATTAAACATTTTGGAACGTACCTCTAGGATAGAGTCCTCTTTGGTTCACCTACAATCACCCATCACTGTAGTCGTCTATCTTGAGCATCCTCAACTCATTGAAATTAACCGAGTACGCAACGTACTTTTGAATTATAAAGGAGAATGAGAGGAAATAAATATATGGTCCATAAACATTTTTTAGGAGTGTTGCTATTAATGGAAAATGAACTCTGTAAAGTTGGAGAAGGATACATGCTTATACAATACATTGCCTCGTCACACAACTCAACAGGACATGATTCGTTTATAGAGCAAAAAAACAACGTCACATAATTGATCTTGAACTAAAAGTAATGAAATAATCATTATATTCTGATTTTAAATAATAAAATCGTAACCATACTTAAAAGTTATGGTAAACATGTATCCCTTATATTCCAATAGTGGAGTCTATGTATTATTCATATAATTTTTAAATAAGTATGAATAAACGTATATATTTGATGCCAAAAATTTGTATGTCAATGATTTTTATAGTTTCTGATTATGTAAATAACTGGCTTAAAATGAAAAAACGCGAAATTTTTCCCATAAAACCGTAATAGTAAAAAATTTTAATAAAATTCGTACAATTTTATTAAAATAAATGTTTATATAACAGAAACTCTGGGTGTTTTTATGTTACATACAAATACAAATAAAATAATTAAAACAAAAATAAAAAATAGATAATAATAAATAAAAATAATAAACAAAAATAAAAAAATATAAAGAAAACATAATGTTAATAAATACACGAGTTAAAGTAAAGCAGAAAGTTAAAGCGTAAAGCAGAAAGTTAAAGCATAAAGCAGAAAGTTAAAGCGTACAAGCAGTAAAGACAAAAGCGTACAATCCCCCTAGGTTTAGGTAACCCCTTCTATTGTTTTACGCTAGCTTGCTTAAGGTATTAAGTATGATTAAAGCAGTAAAGCTAAAAGTTAAAGCAGTAAAGCAGCTACTGACCCTAAGAACGTAAAGCAGTAAAGCAGAAAGTAAAGCAGTAACATGAGTTAAGCAGTAAAGCAGAAATTAAAGCAGTAAACAGTAAACAAAGCATACTAACCCCTAGGTTTAGGTAGTACCCACCTCTCTATTGCTTTACTGCTTAAGGTATGTAAAGTATACGTTTAAATAAATTAGTACAATTGTAGTAAACTGAATGACTCAATAGTATTATGAACGAAATCCTGAATATTACTGAATCATATCCCGTTCACGGGCGGGAAGTTCGCGTTCTCGGACGCACGCGCGACGGTTACGCGGAAATAAGCTGTGCGCCTGCGGCGCCACGCAGCGCGGCGGTTACCGGTAATTTTTCGCCTGCGGGCGCCACTGCGGCCGGCGGTTTCGCGATGGCTGACCTGCGGACCGCGGATGAACTCGGAAAACACGTTTGCGATCACTGGCTCAAATGTGTAGCTCTTTATATAATAGTTAGCCTTGTATTAAGAAAAAAACTAATATCATAGTAGGAAGCATTCTAGCAGATTGTAAGTTAACACCAATTCGATCCTCGATACCTTATTACTAGGGTAGATAACCCTTATAAGGCTATTCTAGGTTAGTAGGCTAGAAAAGGCTTGAACAAAGTGGCACTCAGTTGGCACTATGTGCATCACTGGCACTAGTGGCACTCTTTGGCACTCATTGCACTCATGCATCATCTGGCTAACTCATTGCACGTACTTGGCACCACCTGCAACCACCTGGCACTCATGGCTATACTCATAGATACCTAATAGAACACACAGAGTACTCTATTGTGATGGAACCATCAAAGCCATCAAGTTAGCTGGTCAACATCGAACCAGTAATGCAAGGTTAAGGACGAACTACCATGTCAAACACAGGAAGACGTCAAAAACTAAGGGCTAAGCCCTAGAAGGAAGCCAAAATATAAACCGTGGCCAAATCTGACCCATGTATTAGGTAAGGTAAGGTCGAAATATCAGGGTCAAACAAAGTAAAACACCACAAACAAATGGGCTTAAGCCACTAAGGAACATAAAAATACCGGTGGCCCAAAATTGACCCATGGAAGTCCAAAGGGTTGGTCAAAAATTACCGTGGCCAAAAAAAATGACCCATGGAACCAAAGGGTAGCGCAAAAAACTGTGGCCTAAAACTGACCCACGGAACGACCAAAAATACGTGCTAAAAATGACCCATGCAGACCAAAGGGTTGGCGATAAATAGTTATGGTCCAATCACAGGTAACGAATCAAAAGGCTAAGCCCCTAAAGGAAGATCAACAATTACCGTGGCAAAAATTGCCCACGGTCGAGAAACAATTAGGGGGCGTAAAATAGGGGTAATACGTAACAACGGTGCTGACGCAACCGTTTGCGGCCACACCCTTCCGAAGGTGCCGAAAACAGGTGCCGAAAAATGGGTTGCCAAAAATTAGGGTTGCCAAAAAATTAGGGTTCTCAAAAAATTGGTCTCGAAAGAATTAGGCCAAAAAGTAGGGGTTCTCAAAAAAAATAGGGTCTCAAAAATAGGGTTCTCAAAAAATTGGTTCTCATAATAATTAGGGTTCATAAAAATCGTGGGCCAAAATGGACCCATGACAAAAAGGTTGTCGAAAAAAAGGTCAGGCCCCAAAAAGGAAACGCCAAAAAGGCCAAGGTCAGGTAAAAATTCGAGCTCCAAAAAAGGTCGCGGTCAGAAAAGGCAAAAAGGTCGCGGTCACTTTTCTCCGGAATGGGTATCCTACTACTAGTCTCTTCGTACCGCTAAGGACCTCCTACATTGCACACATGTCTTTGTAAGGCATGACTCGCACCGCATTGCTTTCCAACCGAAGTACGAATGGACCTTTTCCTGTGTTACTTCCGGAGGAGAAGCTTTTTACCCATCCAGCGTACCACAGCCACAGAGGTCGCTATCAATCACCGTCTACACCCAATGCAGTTTTTCGAGTCCGATCCGCCTGACTCCGGATGCGGAATTGTTTCCCAAGGATCAGTTTCAGCCCCTTTCAGCACGACTCCTACCTACAACATTCCTGTTCACCTCCCCCTCCTCCACTATATCTCACCGCACCTCCCTAGTAACCATATCTTCCTGATTCAGCGTAGCTCGACCGCTACCGACAACGATAGGTAACTTCAAGCTGCCACACTCGTCCGAGTACTCGTGCGATACACGCGGAAGATGGCCACGACCTGCACCGAATGTGCCTACAACTCGCACCTTCCGGGCCCTCTCTTCGTTCTGCTTCAAACCTGCCTCTACTCACGTAGCTTCGAGGGAGTGCAGACAGAGTCGTTGGCCCGAGTCGTTCCCTTAGATTAAAAGAATCGCTGCCCCAACCTCGGAGGGGCTGACAGTCGCGTCTAAAAATCATTTTAATAACCTAACTACTGTATTAAAGATATGAATTTAGTAAATTTATACTTGAAAACACAATTAATAATGTTAGTCGCAGTTTAAAATGTAAGATGCAATTAAGTTTTTGTTTATGTTGCAACATCGATTTTTGCAAAAACCGGGATAAACTCGTTCGCTCTTTCCGCTTTTTGAAGCTCAACGAGGGAAGAGCGTTTAACTGCTGCAACATTATTACTTTTTATAAAGTAAAAGTGATCCTACATTATACTGAAGTTTTAGGGCCGTATTCATCTTATGTGATCAGAAGTAGAACATATTTTACAGAATTTTATTCCATTCCTACATTTCCAGCCAAATATATATATAGGGAACAATAGTGGCCCCAGCAATGAACCCTGTGGGTATACCAACTCTTCACATTTCTCAATATTATTGCCAAGTTAGTTGACACCGTTTTCTATGTTCGCACCATCTTTAAATCCATACCCCTACACCCCAGCTATACCACATTCAATAACTTCTTCATCAGCCTATGTGGGAAACCTTATCAACAGGGTTGAAAGTCTCAATATACAATATCAACTGGATCTCCCTCCCTGTCAATGCATCAGTAATGTATTCCAAAATTCCAAAGTTTGTCTACATGACCTAGCCCTTCGAAACCTGTGCGGGAGTCATAACAATTACCTGTATCTTTCTAAATATTCTCTATAGTAACTTCTACTTTTCAAGAACCCTTACAACCAAAGATGTTAAATAAGCTACGCCGATTCCCAAATCTTCCTTACTACCACTCTTATAAATAGGAACAACATATGCTTGACATCTGGTACCTCACCACATGTTATAGATCGCTTAAAAATCAATACATGCCTTGCAACTGCTGAACACCTCTTTCAGAATTCGACCAACCATCAGGCCGCAGCTGTACTTGGGATCAATATGAATCTTAAAAACGTTTAACATCTCTAACGTCAAATTCAAATTCGCAAGTCTATTGTACATGCATAACATGGGAACTATGTCTCCAACATTTCTACTCTTTCTTAGTAAACACATGAAACGAAAAATAAGCAGTGAAAATGTTGACCAACCTTATCTAAACTACTAAATTTCATCAACTTTAATTGGACCAATGCAAAATTCTATTTAAATTTATAAAAGCTAAAAAACTTCTTCAGGCATCTTATTACTATTTACTGCCTCTCTCTTTGCCTTTCTATTGACTGGTTAAGTTAAGTCTTGTTTCCAATAATTTCAATCACTTCCTATTATACCTAAGTATTTCAAACATCTAAGCCCTTCAAGAATTTAAATCTCTACTCTCTATCCACCAACGTTTTTCTTCTCCGCCACCCACAGCGGTTTATCTAAAACATACCCAGACTGAATATTCTAAAATGCTTAAAAATGTTCCACAGATAAACATTTGGTCTCTAAACTCTTACCCAGTCAGTTGAATTTCAGCATGTCTGAAAATTGGTAAAATGCCATTTCGGAAATCAAGACTCCTCCTTGATAAACTGCAATTTGCGTCCAGACTGTCTACATTCATGGATGAATCATTAATTATGGTCCTTAAGTCTCAATGTCCTCAACCCTAACTCATCCACCATACTCATCGGTTAGTTAATATCGTCTAATAGCAACGACTTGTGGGTTCGTGGACAGCTGGTCATAAGTTATCTAGTAGAGCAATTTAAACAAGAATCCAATAGCCAGGGAAATTAAAATCACCATTATGAATACCTTTGTCTTTACTGGCCTGTCTCGATTTCTTTCACATTTCCGCGTCTAATCTACTCTGGCAGGAGCTAGAAAATGGCCCTATCTAAATGATATTATATAAGGAAGTCCCAACCGATTCAATATCATGATAATTAAAGGTCAGTCATTAATAATGATGAATATTGCTTTTAACCACATAAACGCGCCATCCATACCACCGTTCTTCCTCTACCGACTGGTATAAATAAAGTAATACCGCTATTCATCCGAAAGGAGTCCATATAATCTCATTAACGCCATGCTTCAGTTATCACAAATAAGTCTAATTCAAGTATGTAAATAATCCAAGCTCATCTTTTTATTATAAGGCATGAGGCATTTGGCAAAAAAACATTTGATACTCGAAATGCTGTATTTTTATTGCTCCGATCATGATTGAACGTAACAACACTAGTTTTATTTATCTCTCCCACTATTACAGTTACATTGCTATACGTATTCCAGATTAGCCCACATCCCCATTACCTACGTTTTGCTAAACAGTCTCAAACTGGTACTGAAAAAATCCAAGACCTTTACGACCAGAACCATCTCGCACAAAGCTTTATCCAAAAATCTCTCCCAAATAAACCTAATATTTCGAAAAAACTAAATTTTTAACCCTTTCATTACACCTAAAGCCCTACTCCCGCCATTCCTGACCTGCACCGAACCTAGTAAACCCAGAAATCATGCACCTTCTTCCACTAGCTCACTTTGAATCAATCTCCAATCATCATGCTATTAATTCTTCTGCCTCTATCCCTATTCATATCAACATTTGTAAATCAATCTCTCTATCTATCCATCACTTATCCACTAAATGACGACGGTTGATCCTCATCTTCTTTTATCTTTTGAAGTCTATCTAGTATCGATATAGAGTCTCAATAGCAATGCATACTTTCCTTAAAAACTCAACATCACATTGCACACTCGATCCTCTGAAAACAGCACACCTTACGCATCACAGCTGAACTACTCGGGAGACTCATCTTAACTTATTCTAATTTCTACAACTCTATATTCATCGCAGAACTATATCATCACTTACAGTTTCCCTCTCAATCGTCCTGCCTAGTGAATCAACCATTCGTCTACCATATCCGGCTCCCCTCGCCTTGAATCCTATTAACTTTTCATAACACTTCCCCTTTTCTCAACTCAATACTCTCTTCAATCCATGCATTTCACATCCGCTGCAGATTCCTTCCTTAACAACACATCTCTGCATTCAAAACACAAACGGGGAGCTATCACATATCACCCTAATCCAAGCTACACACAGAGCATACAACTTAAATTAAATGCTTAACAACCGTACCTACTATTTTACCAATACAGTTTAACATACACAAAGCCTTTAAAAAGAAATAAACTAATCTCTTTTAAACAGGTTAAAAATTTACACCAAGCCTAAAGGTAACTTAGCCTAGCCAGGGATCAATAGGCCTACTAAAATTAAACGTAGCCTAAACTGTACGTCTATGACGGGAAATTTCATTTATTTAACCTTTATCATCTAAATTAAAGTCCATATTAGAGATGTATTTAAATACAGAAAATCTATTAATGAATCCACAAATAAACCTCCACACAAAAAACAGTAAATCTCTTACCTATTTACCATTAGTTGATAATTAAATTATCACAAAAATAAAGACAAGTGTAGACCGTAGTAGATACCACAATATGTAGTTATAAACAACACTAATTTTATACTAACTTCACCTTGCAAGCAACAAATATAGTAGAAAGACTGGAAACGCTGTCGATAAAAAAAAAAATTACATAACCTTTTAGAACAGGAAAATGAGTACCTGATGAAACGGCCGACGCGCCCGTCGGATCAGCTGACAATTGTAAACAATCTCTTACACTTATAATGTATCTATTTTATGAAATGAAACGATATTTAGTATCTAATATAAAAAATTAACTAAAATATCAAAAGAACTTTGTAACTTTTGCCACATGTTTAGTAAAAGAAATTTGTTGTAAACAAAGTATTCTG
>JABUQX010076330.1:0-20000 GCA_015478945.1 Trachelipus rathkii
AAGAGAGAGATAACATTATCATTCCCTGGATCTTCAACATCAAAAGAATTTCCTTTTTAAATTTTTTAAACGTTATTTTTAAATATAGTATTTGTCTACGGATATCATTGAACATCGATAGCGGATAATGTTGCGTCTCCGCTGCGCTGGTGAGTTCTTTGGTGAAATCCTAAGGCATGTAATTTGCATTATTCGTCCTCTCCCAGTCGAAAACTAGGGTAACATCTTGCTACGAAAGCAACCAGTTGTATCCAGAAACCCGGCCTATATTCTCTAGAGGGCTTTAGAAAATCAGGAGAAAATTTGTAATAGAATGTTGAAGAGATTTTACCACAAGTGACGCTGTTCTCGAAGCTCATTTAAAGTTGCCAAATACTCTGCTCAAGAAATTTGCAGAACCTCAATACAACTGGAGAGAGGTTTGTAAGTGTATGGTAATGTACATTTAAATCGCAAACTTTGAAGTGTAGACTCTTTGAAAAATATGTTGTGAAATGGATGCACCATATATCTCATTAGTATTACATACAGAAGTAAGATGGTGTAGAGTATGAACGCGTTCTCACAACTCAAAGAAGAACAAAGTATTTTTGAAAAGAGAACATGCATTTCTAGGTTCTGGCAAATTCGGATGTTGAATTATGGTGTTGATTGTTACTCTGTCATATCTGTCAAGATATTTTGAAGTTAAATTACTAAAAATAGAGAGATAAATACTTCATATGCAAGGACGAGTAAAAATACGAAGTATGATTATTCAGACCATTGTATAAGATGAAAGATGTTGATAATCCGAGAAAGATAAATTATATCTTCTAAGTCTTGGCGATTGAGAAATGGTGGAGTTGTTATTTCGAAATTTTTCATCCCTTATTGACATAACTTTCGGAACGTATTAGGCGAGACTAAAGCATAAAATGACTCATCTTGATTCATGGGTATCAAAAATTTGCGGATAATTGCAGTAGGTATATGGTACTTTCACTTCTCTTCCGTTAAGAATGCTTGAAATGGATTGTTTCCCCATTTCACATGGCAGATAATGCTGAAGAACTAGATTTCACAACTACTGAAAGAGACTAATTAATGATGCTCTGCGCTGATTCTTCTTTAAACTGAAAAATATAACTTGAAAGAAACTGACCTATATTCAGTGGCTGCTTTCTTGGCTTAGCATTATTTCAAAGTGAGTATCCTAATCTCTAGTAGAAAAAGCTCACAATTTCCTGTTTGCCATTTTCAAGCATCATATTTTGACTAAGACTTTCTCGCAATGGTCAACAATAAAATTGCAAAAACAATGAATAGATTGTTGAATCTTGAGTAAAATAATGCGTTTTGCGTTATCAAACATCTGACCTAACATACAATATTTGTGCTCCAAGCATCAAGCACAAATTTAGAATTAGTAATTATAAATTGATTCTAAACCGCAAACTCCAGCTTTCAAATTTTAACAGGTATGTTTTATAGATATTTTAAATTTAAAATTCTATTATTATTTTTAATTTTTTTATTATTAATTTTTTATTGTTTTGAAATTATTATTATTTAAAAAAAATAATATTATTATTATTATTATTATTATTTATTATTTATTATTATTATTATTATTATTATTATATTATTATTATTATTATTATTATTATATTATTATTTATTTGTAAAAAGTGTGCCTCAAAAATTCCAAAGCCTTAAATAGGGTGCCGTGAATGACACTGATTCAGCTTAGTGCTTACAAAGTTACAATAAAACATTTTTTTGTTTCAACTATTTTTTTTTCGCTTGCTTTGAGAATAAAAAAATATACCACTTTTCCAATGAATTAATCTCCCAAATGATATACGGTAAGTACCGTAAAAGACATAAGTAAAGTCGCAACACATGATAAACAAATATTTTCAGTTTCGGAAACAAATGTAAAACGCTAATTATAGATACAACTTATTTTATTTGTATTTTTAAAAGTTTTATTTTATTTTTATTTTTTAAAAGTTTATACTTTCAGTTTCTAATAATAATAATAATCATGGGCGTGACAGGATTTTATTTAGTTATTATCACTATGACTATTAGTATTAATATGTTAATTCATGATTAGTATATATATATATATATAATATATAATATATATATATATATATGATATAGTATATATATATATATATATATAATATAATATATATATATATATATAATATATATATATATATAATTATATCTATATATATATATATATATATATTATATATTATATTATATATATATAATATAATATAATAATATTATATATATATATATATTATATATAATAGTATATATATATATATATTAGTAATTATTATTAGTATATATATATAATATATTAAATCTAGAGCTAAATCTTAGAAGCCTTGGGATTTCAGCGAATTGCAATTATATTTTTTCAGTTTATTTAGTAGGAGAGGGATTTGGAGCCACAATGACCGCGACCTTTTGCCTTTTTTGACCTGCGACCTTTTGAACCTTTCTTTTGGCAATCGCTGAATTTTTTTACCTTAACTTTTTTGGGCATTTATTTTGACCTTGTTTTTGAGAACCCTGGATTTTTTTGTAGAAACCCGGATTTTTTTGAGAACCCAATATTTTTTGAGAACCCAAGTTTTTTGAGAACCCAAATCTTTTGAGAACCCAAATTTTTGAGACCTAAATTTTTTCGGCAACCTAATTTTTTTGGCAACCCTAATTTTTAGCAAACCTTCGAGAGAAGGGTTTGCGCCAAACGTGTTTGCGTAATAGCAACCGTTTGTACGTTTCCCCCCTTTTGTAGGCGCCCTTCTAATTTTTCGACCTGTGTCATTTTTGCCCAGGGTAATTTTTGGCTACCCTTTGACTTCCGTGGGTCAATTTTTTGGCCACGTTAGATTTTTTGGCTACCCTTGTGGTCTTTCCGCGGTCATTTTGGCCCACGTTAATTTTTGGCTACCTTTGGTTTTCCATGGGTCAATTTTGACCCCACGTAATTTTTGGCTACCCTTTGGTCTTCCATGGGTCATTTTGGCCCACGGTAATTTTTTTGCCTACCTTTGGTCTCCATGGATCAATTTTGACCCACCCCCTAATTTTCGATCAACCCTTTGGTATTACCATGGTCCAATTTTTGCCCACGGTAATTTTATGCTACCCTTTGGTCTTCCCTATTTTTTGATGTCTTTAACTTGTTTGACCATGATATTTCCGTGCCTTGACTTGCCATTACCATGGGGTCATTTTTGCCACGTGTATGATTTTGGGCAATCCTTTAGGTGCTTTAGCTCCTTTTTTGATGTCTTTACCTTGTTTGACCATGATATTTCGGTTTTAACTTATCCATATTACCATGGTCATTTACCCCGGTAATTTTTTTATCCTCCTTTAGGACATAGGCCCTTTTTTGATTCTTGAACCTTGTTTGGATCATGGATATTTCAGCCTTGACCCTGTCATATACCTTGGGTCAAGTTTTGACCCACGCTAAACTTGATGCTTTGAATGGTTCCTGCAATCACCGCAAAGGAGTACTACGGGATGTTCTATTATTGTTCTATGAGTATTAGATGAGTGGCAGGTGAGTGCCAGGTGAGTGCCAAGTGGGTGCCAATGCGTGCCAATGAGTGCCAAGTGTGCCAATAGTGCAAGTGAGTGCCACATATGTGCCAAGTAGTGCCACATAGTGCCACTGAGTGCCACTTTTTTCAAGCCTTTCCTAGCCTCCCCTGAGCCAGAATATGCCTAATATGGGTGTCTACCCCTAGTTTATAAGGTATGAGGATTCGATTGGGGTATATTACAAAGCTGCTAGTATGCTTCCTACTATGAGTTAGTATTTTTCTAACTACTATACACACTAGTGACACTTATAAGCGTTTACACTCTCCATAGACACTTACATTAACCATATTATCACTTACACTCTACCGCCACAGCAGATGCGACTTACACACTTACACTCACACACGTCGATATTGTTGATGCCTACAATTAATCCTCAGCCATTGATGTCTCAGCATAAATGCCTCAGCATTGATGCCGCAACTTTGATGCTCCATCATAAAATGCCTAAGCATTGATGCCTCAACTTGAAGTGTCATCTTGATGACGTCATCCTTGATGCCGTCATCTTTGATACCATCTTACTATTGATGATGTCATTCTTTGTGAAATCACCTTTATTTGGTCATCTTCTACGCCCACATCAATAGAATCAGAGTTTTAAATTAATTTTTCTTCCCTAGTTTCATTAATTTGGAGAACACCAGGGCGCCGCATGCGCCTTCCGCACAAAGACAAACAGCCCCGCACCCGCAGGTTCGATCCGCCCTGCGTTCCCGCCCATCTCGCGTGCGCACCGCAGGCGCAATAGTTCTGCGGGAATTGAAAAATATATATACTATAAGTCATGCATTTTTATTTCATACTTAAAATTTTTTCAAAGAATTTCTTTTCAATATACTATGAGTCATCATTTTTTTATTTCATACTTAAACTTTATTAAAACATTTTCGCGAACCTAAAACTGTAACTCATTACATGCCTATTATTTTTTTACTCAGTACTTTGTTAATTTAAAATTTTTAAAAAGTTGTATGTTAAGAAGAAAAAGCAAGGTGTCTGATATAAAATCATTTTATTTTACTACATACTGTACGAAATTTAATTAAAAAACATAAACTTTACAGTATCCTAAAGCAGGTAAAATCAGCTGATAATCAATAGAGGTTGTGGACCTAACACGCAAGGGGTATTAGTATGCTTTTGTTTTACTGCTTTACTGCTTTAAACTCATGTTTTACTGGCTTTAACTCATGTTTTACTGCTGTAACTCATATGTTTTACCTGCTTTAACTTCATTGTGTTTACTGCTTTATTACTCATATATTTATTTAACATTACAATCCTTAAAAGCAGAATCAGTAAATCAATAAGAAGGTGTGAACCTAGCAACTATATGGGCTTGAGTATGTCTTTTGTTTTATCTGCTTACTGCTAAATACTCAATTTTACTGCTTTAACTCATATGTTTACTGCTTTAACTCATATATTTTATTAACATTACAATACCCTAAAGCAGTAAATCAGTAATCTAATAGAGGTGTGACCTAACACCAAAGGGGGATTAGTATGCTTTTGTTTTACTGTTTTACTGCTTAACTTTCTGCTTACTGCTTTACTTTCTGCTTTAACTGCTTTAACTTTCTGCTTTACTGTTTTTAACTTTCTGCTTTGACTGTTTTACTTTCGCTTACTGTTTTAACTCAATATATTTATTAACATTATGTTTTCTTTTATTTTGTTTAATACTTTTTATTTTATTCTTTTTATTCTTTTATTTATTTTTATTATTTTACTTTTATATATTTTTATTTTTGTTTTAATACTTTTTATTTATTCTTTTTATTCTATTTTTATTATTTTAACTTATTAATTATTTTATTTTTATTATTTTATTATATAGCTATGATTTACTTTCATGCCTATTTGTTAATATTAATTTAGAACACAATCATACACACACCGCAACACACACACACCCACACACACCACCACCTTAACTTATACACACATTACTATGACACTTAATCACACATGCACTATGGCACTTGACATTTACCCATAGACACTTACATTTACACTTATACGGAAACACACACACACACAGATTTACTTATCACAGATTTACTTACACTCACACAGATTTAATTACACACACACACACAGATTTACTTAACACACACAGATTTACTTACACTTCACACAGAATTACTTACACCACAAACACCAGATTTACTTAGCACACACACCACACAGATTTACTTATCACACACAGATTTAATTACACTGCACACACAGATTTACTTACAACAACACACACACCCAACAGATTACTTACATCTCAAAACAGATTACTTACACACAACACACATCAACACACACGCACACGATTTACTTACACAACACAGATTTACTTACAGTCACACACAGATTTACTTACACAATCACACACACACACAATCCTCACACACAACACACCACAGCATCACAAAACACACCGCACACTCACTTACTCACCCACACACACACACACTCACTTTCACATATATTATTTATTTATAAAACATTTTTATGTTTTAAATTAAACACGTACTTTATATTACTCATTCAGAATAACTAAAATTATTTCAAGAGTTATCTTAAAACTTTTTCTATATAATAATAATCGAACATTTTATTTGACAGAATTATTATTTAATCTGTTAATTTACTTTTTGTCTTATAAATTTTATTAACTAACAAGGTTTTGAAAATAACTTTAGTTAAAAATTTGATGAAATTGTTTATTAAAAACATTATATTTTACGTACTTAAAGCACACATAAAATCGTAAGAATCAAGTAAGGCAGGCCCCTAGGCACCTCCTCTACATCCAACTATGCACGTTTTGTTCTATTGACTTACTGCTTAACCAATCTTTAGCGATGTAATAAGTAAAAAAATACAAAATAGGTTCTTCTCTGCTAACATAACATGTATTTTAATAAAAAATCTTTCTAAATTTTTATTTAAAAAATAAAATTTTTCACTTACATTTATATTATTCGCGCGATGTTAACTAAAAATTTTCAAAGTTTTTTAAATATTTGGATTTTCTTTTTATTATCTCATGTATCAATTGACATCCAACAACGATAAAACACAAAAACCGCATAACCGTACAGATACGAAACTGACCTCATCTCTGTAAAATGGGTTGAAATTAACTACTTTAGCCCAATTTAGGTATATACTTTTTGTATCCGCCGGGCCGATTTTAGGCCTACTTACCAGGTCAAATATATTTTCTTTTAAACTGACCTTTTTCTGTAATATGTGGTGCAATAACTACGTTAGTTAGCCTAAATTTAGGTCCTAGGAATTTAGGATAAGCCTTTTTGTAATCATCAGTGCGGATTTTAAAAGCCTAATTACAGTCAAAAAGGTAAATTCAGTATATGACAAGAATTCGAGAATCAATGTTATTATTTTATAATATATTTAAACTGAAACCTATTGCTGATCGTAAGGATCGCTTTGATCAGTAAGAAAGAAATGTTACCTTTCTTGATGAGTGGATGCGGAGAATCCTTATCTTCTATATGACCTCGTATGTGATTGGGTCGAGAATTATTTTTATCGCTTTTTGGTTTTAAGGTATGAAAAAACATGTTTTCAAAATATCCTGAAGCCGCTACCTCTGATGGATGAAATTATATTTGAAGCATGCGGATGTTTTTATAGATCCAACTCATTTTAAAATCATACTCGTTTTTGCTGTTAAGCGGTTCACAAGTTCTCTGATTTGTAATAAAAGTGTTCTATTTCACTAAGTGTATATCATGTTTCACCTTAACAGGTATACCTCAGATCCAAAGACATTGTCCAGTGGGAAATCAAGATCCTGGAAGTAGGGGTTTTCAATTTTATAAAAGAAAACCCGATGGATTTGAAATTTTCAAGTGTGCTACCCAATCAACCCTTTATAATACCGAAGCGTATTTTTCGTGAGTCAGAATGAATTATTTGTATAATTGTAATCTGAAGAGTGCTTACAGAAATACTTTAACCAAGCTCGCTTTTAAACTGGACGAACATGTTTATTTAACCTGCGCGATATGAAACCAGTCGATAAGCAATTACTTTAGCATGTTTATAAACATCAAAACATTAATCAGCTTGAAAGTGTAGAAATTATGGGAGAGAAATATGAAACAACGTATGTGACCTACATCATGTTGGATTCTACATTCAAGGCCTGACGCAGCTTGAAATATATGCTTAGAGTACGTTAAGCGATGTTAATTGCGAGATGAAGAACATGTAATGGGTTTATCTAATTACGTGACCGTAATTCATTACATGTTATACTAAGAATACTACGCATTTAAGAAAACCCTGATCGATGATCCTAACGTTATCATCGATCCGGCTTCCTAAGTCTATAGGAATCGTACAGAAATTCATTTTATCTAAACTTAGAAAACAATGGGCAAGGAAAGTATTTTATCGCATGTGAACAGAATGTAAATAATTTGATTATCTGAGCGGGAATCTTTTTACGTATGATGTTAACCTGACAGGTATTACTGAGACCGAAAACTATACATCGATAATGAAATAAATGATTGGCATATTGCAAAGTTTAAAGAATTTTAATAAAAGTAGGCCGAAAACTCAGTGTAAATGTAGTGTAAGAAGTATATATTTAATGTATCCTTATATAGTAAACCATTGTAAATATATTTAACAACGCTTGTATATATTTAATGTTATCCTTTATATATATATAGTATATTATATATATGATATATATATATTAATATATATGATATATATATATTATATATATATATATTATATATATATAGTATAAATATAATATATATTATATAATATATAATACCATTGTAAGTTAATGATTATTAAATTTCTAATTAAATTAGTAAAGTTTTTATTATCCTTATTTTTACTTTTCTTAAATAAATATTTACATGTATGTTAAGAGTTTAAATATAAACGAAACTTGGGCTCAGGAATGAAAAAACATGTTTTTTCAGTACCTAGAAACCAATAAGCGATAAAATAATTCTCGAGCAATCACATACGAGGTCATAATGAGAGATAAGGATTACTCCGTCAACTCACAAGAAAGGTAAACATTTCCTTCTTTACCTGATTAAAGGATCTTGCCGATCCAGCATGTTTCAGTTTGAAATATATTTATAAAATAATAACGAGTTGATTCTCGATTCTTTTCTATACTGGAATTACCTTTTGTTATCCTGGTATTTCAGGCTTAAATAAGCATCCGCCTGTGAATACAAAAAGGCTTATCCACTAATTTAAGGCCTTAAATTTTAGGCCTAACCGTAGTTATTGCACCACATTTTACAGATAAAGGTCAGTTTGAAATATATTTTGACTCTGGTATTAGCTAAATCGCCCCGGGTACAAAAAGGATTAATCTAAATTTAGGTGCTATAAGTAGTTATTTCAACAAATTTTACAGAGAGAGGTCAGTTTCGGTATCTGTAACGAGTGCGTGTTGTTGTGTTTTCTCTCGTGTTGATTGTCAATGTACATAGGATAATAATAAGGAAAATCCAAGTTATGTTTAGAGATGTCAACTATATTCCCTAAAATCGAGCGAATAATATAAATGTAAAGTGGAATAATTGTTATTTTTAAATAAATAATCTTTAGAATGATTTTTAATAAAATACATGTTTATGTTTAGCAGAGAAAAACTTATTTTGTTATTTTTATACTATTACATGGCTAAAGATGATGTAAAGCAGTAAGTCAATAAACAAAACGTGGCATAGCTTGGTGTAAAGGGGTGCTAGGGGCTGCCCTTACTGATTTTCTGAATTTAATTGCTTTAAGGTACGTAAAATAAATGTTAATAAATAATTTCAATAAAATTTTACTAAGAAGTTTATTTTAAAACTTTGTTTAGTTATAAAATTTATAAGCAAATAAGTATTAACAAGATTAATAAAAAATTCTTTGTTCAAAGATTATGATTTATTATAGAAGTTTTAAAGAATACTTTGAAATAAATTTTAGTATATTGATGAGTCTTATATAAATGTACGTGTTTTAATTTTAAACATAAAATGTTTTAATAAATTATAGCGTTATATGTGTAAGTGAGTTTGCGTGTGTGTGTGGGTGTGTAAGTGATGTGCGTGTGTTGTGTGTGTGTGTGTGCTGTGGGTGGTGTGTGTGTGCTGTGTAAGTAAAATCTGTGTGTGACTTGTAAGGTGTCAGGGTTCGGGTGTGGTGTTTGTGGAGATGAAATACTGTGTTGCCTGAATGTGAGTGGTGTGTGTGTATATATGTAATCCAATCTGTGGTGTGAGTGTAATTGTAATATTCTGGTGTAGTGTGCTGTGTGTGCTGGTAAGTTCATTATTTCGTTGGTTGTTGTGGTTTGTTGAGTCTGACGGGCTTGAAATGGTTTTTGATGTTTGTGTAAGTGTTATACAGTCTGGTGTGTGCGTGCGTGGTGTAGTTTGTTGAAGGAATGCGTGTGTGTGTTAGTGCGGTTTAAGCTTAAAGTCTGTTTGATGAGTGTAAAGTAAATTGTGTGTGTGTAGTAGTAATAGTCTGTGTTTGGTGGTTGTGGTGTGTATTTGTATTTGTTTAAATCTGTGTGAGTGTAAGTAAATCTTGCTGTAAGTAAATCTGTGTGTGTGGTGTGTGTGTGTGGTGTGTGTGATAAGTGTAAATGGTTAAGTTGGTCGTATGGTAATGTATTATGTGCCATAGTGGCTATGGTTGTATAAGTGTCATAGTGAATGTGTGTGATAAGTGTAGTGTGTGTGTGTGTGTGTGTGTGTGTGTGTGTGTGTGCGGGTGTGTATGTGTGTTCTAATAATAATTAACAATAGGCATCAGTCAACCAATAAGTATTAATAATTAAAAATAATAAAATAAATAATCATAAAAGTAAAAATAATAAAAATAAAGATAAAAAGATAAAATAAAAAGTATTTAAAAACAAATAAAATAATAATAAAAAGAAAATATATTAAATTATATAAAATAATTAAAAGTAATAAAAGAATTAAAAATATAAAAGTATTAATAAAACAAAATAGAAAACATAATGTTAATATATATAGTTTAAAACAGTAAAGCAAGAAAGCAGTAAAGCAGTAAACAGAAAGTTAAAGCAGTAAAGCGAAAGTTAAAGCAGTAAAGCAGAAAGTTAAAGCAGTAGAGCGAAAGTTTAAGCAGTAAAACAGTAAAAAACAAAAGCAATACTAATCCCTCCCTTGGTGTTAGGTCACACCTCTATTGATTTACTGATTACTCTTTAAGGTATGTAATGTTAGATAAATATATGAGTTAAATCAGTAAAACATATGAGTTTAAGCAGTAAAACATGATTATAAGCAGTAAGCAGTAAAAACAAAAGCATACTAAGCCGCTATGTTGCTAGGTCACACCTCTATTGATTTTATTCGATTACTGCTTTTTAAGGTATGGTAATGTTCAATAATAATGAGTTAAGCAGTAAAACCTATGAAGTTAATCAGCAGTAAAAACATATGAGTTAAAGCAGCAGTAAAACATGAGTTAAAAGCAGTAAAACATGGTAATAGCAGTAAAGCAAGTTAAATACAAAAGCTACTATACCCCTTGTGTTAAGGTCACAACTCTATTGATTACTGATTTACTGCTTTAATAGGTAATGTAATGTTTATGTTTATAAAATTTCGTACATGTTGTAGTAAAATATCAAAATGATTTATATCAAGCACTTGGCTTTTTCTTCTACATATACAATTTTTAAAAATTATAATTAAATAAGTTATGAGTAAAAAATATTAAAAGATGTTCGTGTAATGAAGTGTACAGTTTTTAGGTTCGCGAAAATGTTTTTAATAAAATGTTTAAGTTTGAAATAAAAATGAATGACTCATAGTAATATTTGAAAAGAAATTCTTTGAAATGTTAAGGTATGAAATAAAAATGAATGACTTATAGGATATATATATTTTTCATTCCCGCAGGAATATTGCGCTGCGCGGCACGCGGCGGGCGGGAGACGCGAAATATTGCGCCTGGCGGGCGCACGCGGGCGGCGGGAACGCGGGCGGAAATCGCACCTTGCGGGTGGCGGGGCTGGTTGTCTTTGCGGAGGGCGCAATGCGGCGCCCTGGTTGTCCAATTATGACTAGGGGAATCATTAATATTAACTCTGTTCTATGATGTGGCGTAGAGATGACCATCAAAGGTGAATTACATCAAAGATGAATCCGTCATTATATGATGGTATCAAAGATAACGGCATCAAGGAATGACGTCATGCAAAGATAACCTTCAAAGTTGATGGCATCAAAATGCTGAGGCATTTATGATGGAGCATCAAAGTTGGGGCATCAATGCTGAGGCATTTATGCTGACACTCAAATGCTGAGGCAATTAATGTTGAGGCATCAAATAATCGAGTGTGTGAGTGTAAAAGTAAGTGTATCTGTGGTGTGGGTGTGAGTGTAAATGTATATGGTTTAATGTAAAGTGTCTAATGGAGAGTTGTAAGCGCTTATTAAGTGTCCATTAGTGTGTATAAAATGTTAGAAAAATACTTAACTATAGTAGGCAAGCATTCCTAGCAGTATTGTAATGTATCACCAATCGAATCCTCAATACCTTATAACTAGGGTAGACGCACCCATTTAGGGCTATTCTAGGCTCAGGAGGCTAGAAAAGGCTTGAAAAAAGTGGCACTCAGTTGTGCACTTATGTGCACTCGTCGTTGCACTAATGTGGCATTTCTCACTTGGCACTCATTGGGCACTCACTTGGCACTCATTGGCACTCATTGGCACTCGACTTGGCACTCACCTGGCATCACCTGGCACTCATCTAATAGCTCCATAGAACACTAATAAACAATGCCCTAGGTACTCCTTGCGGTTGATTGGAACCATCAAAGCCATCCAAGTTAGCGTGGGTCCAGAAATTGACCCATGGTATATGACAGGGTCAAGGCTGAAAATATCATGATCAAGACAAGTTAAGACTCAAAAAAGGCTATGTCCTAAAGGAAGGATATAAAAATTAACCGTGTCAACATTGAACCCATGGTATATGGTAATTAAAACCCGAAATATTCATGGTCCCAAACAGGTAAAGACATCAAAAAAATAGGGCTAAGGCACCTAAAGGATGCCCAAAAATTACCGTGGGCCAAAAATGACCCATGGTATATGGCAGGTAAAAGCCGAAATATCATGGTCAACAAGGTAAAATGACATCAAAAAGATAGGGCTAAGTCCCTAAAGGAAGATAAAAATTACCGTGGGCAAAAATTGTTTCATGTACGACGTAAGTTTTGCTCTCAAAATAGGGTTGGTCAAATTGACCATGTGAATACTAAAACGCAGGCAAAACTCACCGTGTGGTCCAAAATTGACCCATGGAAGACCAAGAGGGGCCAAAAACTTACCGTGGGTCAAAATTTGCCCATGGAAGACCAAAGGTAGCCAAAAATTACTGTGGGCCAAAAATGACCCGAAGACCAAAAGGTAGCCAAAAATTAAGCGTGGGCCAAAAATGACCACGGAAGATCAAAGGGTAGCCAAAAATTACCGTGGGCAAAAATGACCCACGGCCGAAAAAATTAGGGGGTCGTAAAATAGGGGGGGTAATACGTACAACGGTTGCTTATCAACCGTTTGGCGCAACCCTTCCTCGAAGGGTTGCCTAAAAATTAGGGTTGCCAAAATATTAGGTTGCCGAAAAAATTAGGGGTTCTCAAAAATTGGGTTGCAAAAAATTTGGGTTCTCAAAAATTTGGGTTCTCAAAAAATTTGGGTTCTCAAAAATCCGGGTTCTCCAAAAAATCCGGGTTCCAAAAAAAGGTCAAGCCCAAAAAAAGTAAAGGTAAAAAAATTCAGGTTGCCCAAAAAGGTAAACTGGTCAAAAAGGTTCTGCGTCACTTTCGAATTTTGCAATTACATTTTTTTCAGTTCGTTCATTTTTCACTTTATTAATATTCTATTGAATTACTCATCCTAACATAGTCAATAAAGCCTGGTCTTGTTCATTGTGTTTTTCTTAGCCAAGTTTTACTCTTCGCCGAGTGCTGAAAGACTTTTCAATGGCACTTGGTTGAACACGGCAGCACCAAGTGCAATTAATATAGTAGTTTTTGAATTTGAAGGAAAAAAAAGAGACTGGCTTCAGTAATTTTCAAGTCTTCACTTTTGTTTATCATTTGTTTTTATCCAGCCACATAGTATATCGCATGTTAGTTTTTCCTATAGTGAATTTTGTCGATATCACAGATCATAAAATGCTGAAAGCATTTTACTTTCTCACGCAAGCTGCCTACGGGAGCACTTACATAAGAAACGGATGCAAATAAAAAAGATGAAATGCTGGCACGTTTGTTTTTCTGAAAATCAGTCTCTTAAAGTAGATACAAGGAGTCCAAGATGAAGGCACAATTACAGAGACGCTCCAATATTCAACAATATTTCAGTCAGGATGATTTGTTTTTATGTTGTTGGGATTGTGCCTTTTCTAGGTAGTGCAAGTTCTTCTACTTAGAACTCAGCAGTAATAACATTGGCGGATAAGAGCAGATCAGCAAATTATTTGATCAGCAGTTTTTCGGTGGTTTTTGACAACTATCAAAATTCTTTGGACATGATCAGAGCACTGCATAAGGTCAATATTATTTGTTTGAATAATATTAGTCACTGGTTCAACTAAGAAGTCAAAGATATCTTGGCTAATTGATGGAAGAGGTAATAAATAAAATTGGGTCTTGTTCCGAACAGTAATAACAGAAAGCTGGTTTTTCTTGTTTGGTGTTTCCTTCTTTGGCAATTTTTTTCCTAACGACCTTTCACGATTTTATCATTTTGATATGTATTATTTCGAGTCCAACGGGTTTCACAAAGTTTAGGCAAATTGAGAATGTATTTTCCTCTTAGGGTGGAGTCTCTGAATAAGTTTGTCTTTTATTTGTGGCAATAGTATTCGAATTTCCGGAATAATGTTTAGGTCAGTAATTGACCAAATTAAGCCGATGCTTACACAGTGAAAATATTATACTTTTTTATATTTTTCCAGCAGTTCTTTTGAACTCCATATTCTTTTCTGCCATTCGCTGCGCAGCGTGTACCCCTGACCCAACCGCATAGACTCGGATCTCAAACTTCTTTTCCTAAAACAAAAATCAATCGTTTTGGCAAGGGTTTTAACATCCATCCCTTCAAGAACTTCAAACCTCAGAAAATTCTTCTCGAACAGTCATTTTTTAAAGGATCGAAAAACTTAATCCTATAGTAAATTTGTTCATGTGCCTGACAAATACGCAGTTTCATCGGCCAATGTGGAGCAACACCAAATTTTTTTGCCTCCGCGACAATCATGTTTTTTTTTTTTATAATAATTCCACCCAAAATTGACACTTTCATTTTGAATCATCGAGACGTCCAGAAGGCATTCTTTTGTCCTTGAATATGTTCTTTCAATTCAATAACCACTTTTTCTATTCGAAGTTTAATAAGTCTTCAAAAATTCCCTCATGCAGGCCTATACCTCTTAAAGGTAAGTCAATGGATTCCTCTGAAAAATTATGATTTTCAAATTGCTGTAATATGGTCTTTAATTCTGTCAATTGTTTTTTGACGTGACAACTTGCAGCTGACATTCAACGGGTACGCCTTCCGTGATTGATTTAACAGCTTTGGCAGTCGCCAAATGTTATTCGATATACTGAAAGTTCTAGCGGAGAATACTGTCAGAAGAAGCTTGCTGTTATAAAAAGCAGACAGCTAGTTGACTTCAAGCCCAAATATTTAAGGCGAAAAACACATTAAAACCCTTTGAAAAAATTTAATTTATAATTACGTTAGTAATTAGTAATTACCACTTCATTATATATCGATTGAAGTATCTTTTTCAGTTTTACTACTAATTAACCCTTAAGAACGTCGTCTGGCAAACATAAAAGGTTCATTTTTTTTATTTCGGCAAGATTTAGGGGGGCAAGTGGCCCCCCTGCCCAGCAATGTTACTGCCAATAAATAATAATAATAATTAATATAATAATAATATAATTAATAATAAATAATATAATAATAATGAATAATAATAATATAATGAATAATAATAATAAATAATAATATATAATTAAAATAATAATTCTATAGAATTTTCCGAACTCCGACTCCGACTCGACTCCACTTACACAGAGAATTTTTTCGACTACCGACTGCCGACTGCCGACTCGGACTCAACTTGCAGCAGAATTTTCTGTACTCCGACTTCCGACTCGCTGGAAAAATTGCATACGACTCCCACGATCCTGACTCCGCAGCCCTGAATATATATATATATATATATCATATTATATATATATTATATATAATATATATATATATATATATTATATTATATTATATATAATATATATATTATATATATATATATATATATATATAATATGTTAAATAATATTATATTATAATATAATAATATATTATATATATATAATATATATAATAATATATAATAGTATATATATATATATATATATAATATATAATATATATATATTATATAATATAATAGATATATATATATATAATATATATATATAATATAATATATAATATATATATATATATATATATATATATATATATAATATATATAATATATATAATATATATATATATATATATAATATTTTTTTTTTTTCAGTTAACACCAAGCCGCTCACGGGCAGAGCCCCTAATCTAGGAGGTGGTTGCTAATTTTTAAGTCTTGAGCCGAACGTAGGAGTCAAGATAATGAACGAGCTCACACTCACAAACGGTCCCGACCAGTGGACGAACCTGGTCTCTCGATTAGGTTGGGCGAGTGCTCTCCGCTGAGCTACCGGACCGGTTATTGGCTGTTGATCCAATTTCTTCTTGAACTATGCGAAGAAATTCTTCATACGAGCCGACTGCGCCGAATTCCATTCTTCATATGATCTTTTATGTAGCTTTATCCAAACTTCACTGGCCAGAATTACATAATGAATTTTTACATTATTTTTCAAAACAAATGTTTAAAAATAATTCAAAAGATACCGAGTTGAAAAATTTTGCAGTTCTCCATAAAAAACAATAAAAATTTATCGAATATATAAAATGATGTTTCTTTTCACTAAAGTTTTTTATAGGCAAAATTTTTAATTTGTTAAATTTTTTGTTCAAATAATAAATCTGAGCCAGGATCCACCTGTAAAACTATTCTCATTTCCATCCTGAGATCCACTCAAGCTTTAGGCTGAAGCTTTTCCATCTTTCAATCTTCAGGCTTCTTCTATGGTGTCTTCGTTTTCTTCTCTTTATTTTTTTCCTTCTAATTTTTTAATACATCCATCTTCGACAACAGTCTGATCATATAATATATATATATATATATATATATATAATATATATATTATATATATATTAATATATATATATATTATAGTATTATATATAATATATATATATATATATATATATATATATATATATATATATATTATATATATATATATATATATAATATATATATATATATATATATATATTATATATATATATATCACAGATAAATATATTAATTAACAGATCGTTTTCGTTTTTGTCATTTTTGCTTACGCTTGGTAAAGAAATGCTTATGTTTACACAGTTTTAGCGCGAATTTCGTGCTAAAACGACCGCGATCTCTTACGAAGTTTATTTTTGTTTACAAACAATTGGAATCAGCTGTTGTGATGGAGCCCGTCGATTGGAATAAAACAGAAATAAAAACATCAATATGGTTTATATTAAAAAAATTATAAACTATTGGTGGAAAGCTTATCCATTTGGCAAGAAAATTAATATTTAAAGCTTGATTTTATTCTAATGAAACATTCATCAAATTCAACGGGACTGCAACGCCGCCATATTGTTTGCTTACATATTGCGTAAGCACGTCCTAAATTAGGCAAGCATGTGAAATAGCAACCTTACAGAACTAAGGAAATTCCTTATTTTTTGGTGAGCACTGCGCTAAGTTTGACAAAAACGAACGCAAACTCAAGCATTTCTTACGATTCGTAAGCAAAAATTCAAAAGCGAAAGCAGCTATACAGTAGGTCAGATAGATAGGGAAATTATCGGACAAATTGCTGATATGCTCTTCAGATTTCATTATTTTCAACTGCTATATTTGCCACGCTTCATTTGCCTACGTTGAAATCTAAGAAACGTTGTGATTGCCTCATAACAAACAAATTTCTAAATTCCTTTTTTAATTTTCGTCGTACTCTTTATGGCATTTTCGAACATAACGTTATTAAATTTTTTTTTTATAAAATATATTAGGCGTTTTCTTTCAAAAAAAATTTTTAACGATAAATACTAAAAATATTTGTGATAATAAAAATAAACTTTTGTTAAGTAGAAAGAAAATTAAACGTTGTTTAAGAGTTTTTGGCGTACAACTTGTTCCCACGAAAAGTCAAGTGCTACACATAAAGAAGATTGGTTACAAAATTATATGCATGGATGAAGTACTATATAATATATAGTATATATATATATATATATATATATATATATAATATATTATATATATATATATTATAATATATATATATATATATATATATATATATATAATATTTATATATAAGTTATATATATTAGCTTTATTAATGTGAAAACTTTGTTACGTTAGCATATATTCGTTGATCAGTGTATAAAGAACTTGTTTTTTATGTTATGTTTATCCAAAATGATACTCGAAATGTGACTAGAAACAATAGATCAATAGATCATGGGATGGTGGGAGGAGGGGTGGAGGGCAGGGGAGGCTGGTTTGATTTACTGATTTACTGCTTTAGGGTATGAAAAAACGCAAATTTTTTACGTTATAAACATAAAAAGAATAAAAGTTTTAGTAAAAATATATATTTTTTAAACATATAAAATAAAAAATAAATAAAAGTTTTGTGTTATGGTATACAAAATATGACTTGAATCAATATATCACGGGTGGGGTGGGGAGGGATAGGGTGGATGGTTTGATTTACTGATTTATTGATTTACTGCTTTAGGGTATGTGAAAATGCAAATTTTTTACGTTATAAACCTGAAAAGCATAAAAATTTTAGTAAAAACAAAATGCTTTAAACAAATAAAACAAAAATAAATAAAATTTGAAAAAATAAATTTTTAAAAAATAAATAATAAAATTTAAAAAATAATTAATGTTTGAAAATAAGACCTTGAGTCAACTCAAGCACCATACTCTTCCTCCTGTCCTAGTTATCCTTCTTCTTCTCTGTGCTCTCCAAATTTCTTCTTTCTATGTCAATTTTAAAGTTTTGGGGCTCAGCCCCAACACCATGTGAGCGTAGCAACACGTAACTTCGTCTGCAATGATGTTACCTTATAAGAAAGATGCATACCGAGTTTCATCCTTCTGTGTCAATTTCCAAAGTATTGGGGCTCAGCCCCAACACCATATGGGTATAGCGTCATGTTATTTCGGTTACATCGATGATACCTTATAAGAAGGGTGTATACCAAGTTTCATGATTTTACGTCGATATTCAATGTTTTGGGGGAAGCACCTCCTCTAGGGGGTGTACTGCCATTTAACTTCGGATTCAGCGAGGATACCTTATATGAAGGGTGTATACCAAGTTTCGTCCTTCTACGTCAATATTCAATGTTTTGGGGTCAGCATTCCCCTCTGGGGGTGCATGGTCACTTAACCTCGTCGTAGTAAGAAGGGTGTATACCAAGTTTCAGCCTTCCACGTCAATATCCAATGTTTGGGGGCCAGCACCCTCCTTAAGGGGGGCGCATGGTCACGAAACCTAGTCAGCGACGAGGTTACGTCATCCCTAAACGGGGTGTCGAGTTGGAGAGAGATACCATGTCTCAAACTCTATCCGGTGCTTGGTGCGGTGCGGTGCGGTGCAGTGTGGTGCGGTGCGGGACCGCTGCGGGGCGGTGTCAACGCTTTGAACAACAATTATACATACATAATTAACAAATAATAAAAAAAATAACCTAGGCAATGATACCTTAAATATTTCGATCCACCCTTATTTTGGGTGTGTGTGCATGCTCGCGTGCGTAAAAATCGATTCCCTACGGGAATCGATTTCGACTCAAAATCAATACCCTGCGGGTATCGATTTTTCGACTCAGCGCTCAAGGTCAAATTTACTTTCACTTTTAAAGTGTCTGAGGCATGATCTACTACTTATAAACTTGAAATGTAATTATGTCATTGAAAACACAAAATAGAGTGCAAGGGAAACAAATTTAGGAAATGTACATTTAGCTAAAGTAATAAAAATCCATTTATAAAATACCTAAGTCACTGATCCTGCCTAAGCTTGATATAAAAATAGGCAGAGGAAATTATCAGAAAAA
>JABUQX010076330.1:25000-35000 GCA_015478945.1 Trachelipus rathkii
CTCCTGCTCTGAATAGTTCCCACATGGGCAAAGTCTGGCTCCCTAGTAGCATGGCGAACGATTGCGCATAAGCCGCCAGGATGCTCCTACCATGAGCCAGGCTTCTTCTACACCATAGCCTATATATATGTTATTAAGGGCAGTGAGAGCATAAAGATATATATATATATATATATATATATATATATATATATATATATATATATATATATTATATACACACACCCACACACACACACACCTACACTCACCATAGACACTTACACTTACATACATACACACTATGACACTTATAAGCACTTACACTCTCCATAGACACTTACATTAGCCCATATACACTCACACCACACACACCCAGATGCACTTACTCTTACACTCACACACTCGATATTTTGATTCCTCAACTTTGATGGCTCAATTTTGATGCCTCAACTTTGATACCTCAGCTTTGATGGTTCATCTTTGATGACTCATCTTTTGTCTACCCCTAGATCATAAGCTGCCCACCAGGCCGCAGCATGATCCCTCCGCGTGAAGGGCCACGACCCCGCACCCGCAGGTGCGTCCCGCCGCGTCCCCGCCCGCCGCGTGCGCCCGCAGGCGCAATATTTCCGCGTTCCCGCCCGCCGCGTGCGCCCGCAGGCGCAATATTCCCGCGCGAATGAAAAATATATATATACTATGAGTCATTCATTTTTATTTCATACTTAAACATTTTTATTAAAAACATTTTCGCGATCCTAAAACTGTAACTCATTACAGACCTATTATTATTATTTAACACATATTTCATAGTTGTGATATCAATGTAAACTATTCAAAAATTTCTTTTCAAATATACTATGAGTCATTCATTCTTACTACAATTGTACGAAATTTTATTAAAAACATATACTTTACATACCTTAAAGCAGTAAATCAGTAAATCAATAGAGGTGTTACCTAGCAGCAAAGGGATTAGTATGCTTTTGTTTTACTGCTTTACTGCTTTAACTCATATGTTTTACTGCTTTAACTCATATATTTATTAACATTACATACCTTAAAGCAGTAAATCAGTAAATCAATAGAGTTGTTACCTAGCAACAAGGGGATTAGTATGCTTTTGTTTTACTGCTTTACTGCTTTAACTCATATGTTTTACTTCTTTATCTTATATATTTATTAACATTACATATTTAAAGCAGTAAATCAGTAAACAATAGAGGTGTTACATAGCAACAAGGGGGATTAGTATTTTTGTTTTACTGTTTTTACTGCTTTTTAACTCATATGTTTTGCTGCTTTAACTCATTTCTGCTTTACCGTTTTAACTCATATATTTATTAACATTATAAGTTTTTATTTTTTTTTAATACTTTTTTTGATTTTTTTTATTATTATTTTTATTATTTTATTTTATTTTTTTTATTATTTTTATTTTATTTTTTATTATTTTATTTTATTATTTTTTATTATTATTTTTATTATTATACTTAGTGTTATTTACTTCATGCCTATTGTTATTATTATTTACACACACACACATACACACACACACACACACACACACACACACACACACACACACACACACACACACATACAATAATTATAGACACTTTACTTAATACATTAGACTGGCAATCATCGTACTAACTTATATTACTCATTCAATTATAACTAAAATTATTTCAAAGTTTCTTAAAACTTCTATAATAAATCAATCATTATCTTTGAACAAAGAATTTATTATTAACTGTTAATACTTTTTGTTTATAAATTTTATAACTATCAAGTTTTAAAATAATTTTTACTAAAATTTTATGAATTTTTATTAAAAACATATTTTACGTACCTTAAAGCAATAAATCAGTAAATCAGTAAGGCAAGCCCCTAGCAACCCTCTATCAAGCTGTGCCACGTTTTGTTCTATTGACTTAATGCTTTACATAATCTTTAGCCATGTAATAAGTACAAAATAACAAATAAGCTCTTCTCTGTTAACATAACATGTATTTTATTAAAATCATTCTAGATTTTATTTAAAAATAACAATTATTCACTTACATTTATATTATTCGCTCGATGTTAACTAAAAATATTTCAAAGTTTTTTAAATAATTCGGATTTTCTTTATTATTATTATTATTATTATTATTATTATTATCTATGTACATTGACAGTCCAGCACGAGAAAACACAACAACACGCACTCCTTACAGATACGAAACTGACTTCGCTCTGTAAAATGTGTTGAAATAACTACTTTAGGCCTAAATTTAGGATAAACCTTTTTGTACCCCGGGGCGATTTAGGCCTAATACCAGGTCAAAATATATTTCAAACTGACCTCTTTCTGTAAAATGTGGTGAAATAACTACGTTAGGCCTAAATTTAGGCCTAAATTTAGGATAATCCTTTTTGTACCCGGGCTGATTTAAGCCTAATACCAGGTCAAAAGGTAATTCCAGTATAGACAAGAATCAATGTTATTATTTTTTTTATAGTATATTTCAAACTGAAACATGCTGGTTCGGTAAGATCCTTTAAGCAGGTAAGAAGGAAATGTTCCTCTTTCTTGATTGGATGGAGTAATCCTTATCTCTATATGACCTCGTATGTGATTGGTCGAGAATTATTTTATCGCTTTTTACCTTTTAGGTATGTAAAAACATTTTTTTTTCATATCCTAAGCCTTACCTGTGATTGGATGAAAATTAACTTATTTCTTTAAACTTGTATTTGAGCAGGTGTGTTTTATTACCTTTTAGACCCAAACTCATTTTAAAATCATAGTCGTTTTAGCTGTTAAGCGGTGCACAAGTTATCTGATTTGTATTAAAAGTGTTTTATTTTTACTAAGTGTATATCATATTTATAATAAATACTTACATTGAGGAATAATTATTAATTTCACTAGAATAGATAATAATTAATTCACTAGATTTATAGTAGATCACGTGAAGCAAAACGCAAGAGCGCCCGCAAGCGCGGCCCTGTGCGGAACAGCCGCATGAATCCGCCGGCGTAATATTACTACGCGGTCACGAAAATATTTTCTTTATGATATGTCGTTGTAAACTTTCATTGCATCATTTTGTATTTTCAAATATACCGTTTCCTATATTATGAGTCGTTCATTTTATTTCTTACTTGAACATTTTTAATTTTATTTATAGAAAATACCATTTCACTGGTAAAGTTTCTTGAAAAACATTTAGTTTTCAAAAGAACATTTTGTTTTGTAGAAAAACAGTTTGTTTTATTTATCCTAAAGTTATAATTCCTTGAGGGAAATAGAACAAATAGTCCGGATGTGACGTAGGCCATGTTCCTCGTTGTGGTATGGCTTTAAGATCTTATTACTTTAAGGAATGTAAAACAAGTTTTTATATGCCTTAAAGCTACACCTACATAGGACGTAGAGTTAATGTATAGAAGTTGTCCCATACCCTCCCTTTTCAAGGTATGTCTTTACGGTTTTAATCTTCTCTATGTATAAGTTATGAAAAAGTTGTTTATTCTAAAATATTATTATACTATTATATTATTATTATTATTATTATTATTATATTATTATTATATTATTATGGTATCATATTATTATACTTCAAAATTACATCGAAGTATGTAAGTTCATACCTCTTCTACATCAGCTATTGTATGCATTCGGAAACCATCGAGAATATCTCACTTGGTTTGTAATAAACACTGATATACCAGGATTTTAAATAAACTAATGCGCTTGAACATATATTATAATATTCGTAAATATACCTTGATACAGTACACAAACTAATATTATACATACTGAATGGGAAGGTGTCCAAAAGATATCATCCTCTAGGATGTATGCCCTACCACTTTGAAATACAACGCCCCCTATTTTTCGCGACCGCGTAGTAATATTACGCCGGCGGATTCATGCGGCTGTTCCGCACCGGGTCGCGCTTGCGGGCGCTCTTGCGTTTTGCTTCACGTGATCTACTATAAATCTAGTGAATTAATTATTATCTATTCTAGTGAAATTAATAATTATTCCTCAATGTAAGTATTTATTATAAATATGATATACACTTAGTAAAAATAAAACACTTTTAATACAAATCAGATAACTTGTGCACCGCTTAACAGCTAAAACGACTATGATTTTAAAATGAGTTTGGGTCTAAAAGGTAATAAAACACACCTGCTCAAATACAAGTTTAAAGAAATAAGTTAATTTTCATCCAATCACAGGTAAGGCTTAGGATATGAAAAAACATGTTTTTACATACCTAAAAGGTAAAAAGCGATAAAATAATTCTCGACCAATCACATACGAGGTCATATAGAGATAAGGATTACTCCATCCAATCACAAGAAAGGAAAGCATTTCCTTCTTACCTGCTTAAAGGATCTTACCGAACCAGCATGTTTCAGTTTGAAATATACTATAAAAAAAAATAATAACATTGATTCTTGTCTATACTGGAATTACCTTTTGACCTGGTATTAGGCTTAAATCAGCCCGGGTACAAAAAGGATTATCCTAAATTTAGGCCTAAATTTAGGAATAACGTAGTTATTTCACCACTTTTTACCGAAAGAGGTGAGTTCTGAAATATCTTTGACCCGTATTAGCCCAAATCGCCCTTGGTACAAAAAGGTTTATCCTAAATTTAGGCCTAAAGTAGTTATTTCAACACATTTTACAGAGCAAAGGTCAGTTTCGTATCTGTAAGGAGTGCGCGTTGTTGTGTTTTCTCGTGTTGGATTGTCAATGTACATAGATAATAATAATAATAATAATAATAATAATAATAATAATAATAATAATAATAATAATAATAATAATAATAATAATAATAATAATAATAATAATAATAATAATAATAAAAATCGAATTATTTACAATACACTATGTCAAGACTTTCAGTTAATAAGAACTTAACATCGAGCGAATAATATAAATGTAAGTGAATAATTGTTATTTTTAAATAAAATCTAGAATGATTTTAATAAAATACATGTTATGTTAACAGAGAAGAACTTATTTTGTTATTTTTATAC
The DNA here is from genome assembly GCA_015478945.1 of Trachelipus rathkii. Taxonomy (NCBI): domain Eukaryota; kingdom Metazoa; phylum Arthropoda; class Malacostraca; order Isopoda; family Trachelipodidae; genus Trachelipus; species Trachelipus rathkii. The sequence continues at coordinate 30,035 of JABUQX010076330.1, forward strand.
TTATTACATGGCTAAAGATGATGTAAAGCAGTAAGTCAATAGAACAAAACGTAGTATAATGTGAAATGCTTGGTCGCGAATTACTGATTTACATTTGATTTATTGCTTTAAGGTACGTAAAATATATGTTTTTAATAAAATTTCATAAAATTTTAGTAAAAATTATTTTAAAACTTGATAGTTATAAAATTTATAAACAAAAAGTATTAACAGTTAATAATAAATTCTTTGTTCAAAGATAATGATTGATTTATTATAGAAGTTTTAAGAAACTTTGAAATAATTTTAGTTATAATTGAATGAGTAATATAAATGTACGTGTTTAATTAAAACATAAAATGTTTTAATAAATTATACGTTATGTGTGTGTGTGTGTGTGTGTGTGTGTGTGTGTGTGTGTGTGTGTGTGTGTGTGTGTGTGTGTGTGTGAAATAATAATAAAAATAGGCATGAAGTAAATAACACTAAGTATAATAATAAAAATAAAATAATAAAAATAAAAATAAAATAATAAAAATAAAAATAAAAATAATAAAAATAAAATAAAAATAATAAAAATAATAATAAAAATAAATAAAAAGTATTAAAACAAAATAAAAAACATAATGTTAATAAATATATGAGTTAAAGCAGTAAAGCATATGACTTAAAGCAGTAAAACATATGAGTTAAAGCAGTAAAGCAGTAAAACCAAAGCATACTAATCCCCTTGTTGCTAGGTAACACCTCTATTGATTTACTGATTTACTGCTTTAAGGTATGTAATGTTAATAAATATATGAGTTAAAGCAGTAAAACATATGAGTTAAAGCAGTAAAGCAGTAAAACAAAAGCATACTTCCCTTGTTGCTATGTAACACCTCTACTGATTTACTGATTTACTGCTTTAAGGTATGTAATGTTAATAAATATATGAGTTAAAGCAGTAAAACATATGAGTTAAAGCAGTAAAGCAGTAAAACAAAAGCATACTAATCCCCTTGTTGCTAGGTAACACCTCTATTGATTTACTGATTTACTGCTTTAAGGTATGTAATGTTAATAAATATATGAGTTAAAGCAGTAAAACATATGAGTTAAAGCAGTAAAACAAAAGCATACTAATCCCCTTGATGCTATGTAAACCTTTCTATTGATTTACTGATTTACTGCTTTAAGGTATGTATTAATAAATATATGAGTTAAAGCAGTAAACATATGAGGTAAATCAACAAAGCAGTAAAACAAAAGCATACTAATCCCCTTGTTGCTATGTAACACCTCTATTGATTTACTGATTTACTGCTTTAAGGTATGTAATGTTAATAAATATATGAGTTAAAGCAGTAAAACATATGAGTTAAAGCAGTAAAGCAGTAAAACAAAAGCATACTAATCACCTTGTTGCTATGTAACACCTCTATTGATTTACTGATTTACTGCTTTAAGGTATGTAATGTTAATAAATATATGAGTTAAAGCAGTAAAACATATGAGTTAAAGCAGTAAAGCAGTAAAACAAAAGCATACTAATCCCCTTGTTGCTATGTAACACCTCTATTGATTTACTGATTTACTGCTTTAAGGTATGTAATGTTAATAAATATATGAGTTAAAGCAGTAAAACATATGAGTTAAAGCAGTAAAACAGTAAAACAAAAGCATACTAATCCCCTTGTTGCTATGTAACACCTCTATTGATTTACTGGATTTACTGATTTAAGGTATGTAATGTTAATAAATATATGAGTTAAAAAGCAGTAAACATATGAGTTAAAGCAGTAAAGCAGTAAAACAAAAGCATACTAATCCCTTTGCTGCTAGGTAACACCTCTATTGATTTACTGATTTACTGCTTTAAGGTATGTAAAGTATATGTTTTTAATAAAATTTCGTACAATTGTAGTAAGAATGAATGACTCATAGTATATTTGAAAAGAAATTTTTTGAATAGTTTACATTGATATCACAACTATGAAATATGTGTTAAATTAATAATAATAGGTCTGTAATGAGTTACAGTTTTAGGATCGCGAAAATGTTTTTAATAAAAATGTTTAAGTATGAAATAAAAATGAATGACTCATAGTATATATATTTTTCATTCGCGCGGGAATATTGCGCCTGCGGGCGCACGCGGCGGGCGGGAACGCGGAAATATTGCGCCTGCGGGCGCACGCGGCGGGATCGCGGAAATATTGCGCCTGCGGGCGCACGCGGCGGGCGGGGACGCGGCGGGACGCACCTGCGGGTGCGGGGTCGTGGCCCTTCACGCGTGGCGCGGGGGCTGACGTCGGGTGGGCAGCGACGATCTAGGTAGACAAAAGATGAGTCATCAAAGATGAACCATCAAAGCTGAGGTATCAAAGTTGAGGCATCAAAATTGAGCCATCAAAGTTGAGGAATCAAAATATCGAGTGTGTGAGTGTAAGAGTAAGTGCATCTGGGTGTGTGTGTGAGTGTATATGGGCTAGTGTAAGTGTCTATGGAGAGTGTAAGTGCTTATAAGTGTCATAGTGTGTATGTATGTAAGTGTAAGTGTCTATGGTGAGTGTAGGTGTGTGTGTGTGTGTGTGTGTGTGTGTGTGTGTGTGTGTGTGGTGTGTGTATATAATATATATATAGTATGTATATGATAGTAAGAGAAAGAGAGTTATTATATATATATATATATATATATATATATATATATATATATATATATATATATTATATATATATATATATATATAAAGCTATAAGTGTTAAGAAAAGCTCCAACTCATAGCAGGGAAGCATCCTAGCAGCTTGTAATATACACCTCAATCGATTCCCTACACCTTATAAACTGAAGGGGTAGACACCCATACAGCTATTCTAGGCTCAGGGAAGCTAGAAAGTTGCTTGGAAAGTGACACCTCAGTCGGCAAAACCTTATGTGGCACTCAGTTCATGTGGCACCTCCTACTTGGCATCTTCATTGGCACTTACTTGGCAACTATGTGGCACTCATTGGCACTCACTTGGCACTCACCTGGCACTCATATAATACTCATAGAACACTAATAGAACATCCCTAGATACTCCTTACGGTGATTGGGAACCATCAAAATGTACTGAATCATCAAAATGTACTGAACCATCAGTAAATCTGAGTCATCAAAGATGATCCGATAAAGATGACGTCATCAAAGATGAATCATCAATAATGCTGAACCTTCAAAGATGGCCTCATCAAAGTTGAGCCATCAAAGATGAACCATCAAGATAGGTGTCATCAAAGATGTGTAAGTGCGTATAAGTGTCATAGTGTGTATGTATGTGTGTGTGTGTGTGTGTGTGTGTGTGTGTGTACAAGTGTCTATGGTGAATGTAAGTGTCAATGGGTAAATGTAAGTGTCTATGGGTGAGTGTAAGTGTGTATAAGTGTCATAGTGAATGTGTGTATAAGTGTCATAGTGTATGTGTGTATAAGTGACATAGTGTGTGTATAAGTGTCATATTGCAAGTGTCTATGGGTAAATGTAAGTGTCTATGGGTAAATGTAAGTGTCTATGGGTGAGTGTAAGTGTGTATAAGTGTCATAGTGAATGTGTGTATAAGTGTCATAGTGTAAGTGTCTATGGATGTGTGTGTGTGTGTGTGTACAGGTGTTGTGTGTGTGTGTATAAGTAGCCAAGCGGGTGTGCGTGTGTATAAGTAGCCTAGCTGGTGTGCGTGTGTGTATAAGTAGCCTAGCTGGTGTGTGTGTGTGTGTGTGTGTGTGTGTGTGTGTGTGTGTGTGTGTGTGTGTGTGTGTGTGTGTGTGTGTGTGTGTGTGTGTGTGTGTAGGATATATATATATATGGATGGAAATAAGTTAGGACAGATCCAAACAGGTCAGGTACCTACATGTCCTCATGTTAGCACAGTTACCTACCAAAGGCAAGGTGTCAGGTACCTGCATGAGCTCAAGAAAATCCCTACTAATCCCTCCAATGACCTTTAAGAATGGTCAATTTCAGCCCATGATACCGTATCAAGGCCGAAATATCAAGGTCAAAACCGAAATATCAAGGTCAAAACATCAAAAAAGCCCCTAAAGGGGGGCCAAAAATTAGGGTGGGCCAAAATTCGACCCATGGAAGACCAAAGGGTTGATCGAAAAAATTTGGGTGGGACACGTACACTGGATTGCACTGCGCAACCGTTTGCGCAACCCTTCTTCGAAGGGTTGCAAAAATTAGGGTTGCCAAAAAAAATTAGGGTTGCCAAAATTGCACCCTGGAATACAAAAGGGTTGGCCGAAAAATTTGGGTTCTCAAAAAGGTACAAGTCCAAAAAAGGTCAAGGTCAAGAAAGGTCAAGGTCAGGTAAAATTTGGGTATATATAGATATATACACAAACACTAACGGAATCCCCTTGCTACTACTAGTTCCAATTTTCTTGAGAGAGAGAGAGAGAGAGAGAGAGAGAGAGAGAGAGAGAGAGAGAGAGAGAGAGAGAGAGAGAGAGAGAGAGAGAGAGAGAGAGAGAGAGAGAGAGAGAGAGAGAGAGAGAGCAACGTAATCTGACTCTAATCATAAATAAATGAAAAAGATCTTAAAATCATCCTCTTCCTGTTGAATTACTTTTTATTTTTTTAATAAATCATTAAAAATTAGCTTATTCCTATTCCAAAAGCACATTTTTCCCCTTTATATACGAAATTTATTGAAAACAGTAAAATTCTTTAGAATATTTTACTTAAAAATATCAAATTTACTTTAGAGAAATAAAATACATTTCGTACGTTAAATCAACCCTCGAAGGGAAGCTCTGGGGATATTTTACCTTCTTAGTGTCCGTACGCGACATCACTGAGTGTTAATTTTTTTTTTATCTTTGGAACATTGAAAGAAACAGAAGGAAAGTAATAAATCAAGCAGATATATGCTTTTAATAATTATATGCTATAATTTTAAATAAATTTGGAATAAATGTTCAAATTTAAACAATATTTTTATGAATCAAAAATAATTAAGTAAA
>JABUQX010076330.1:40000-44115 GCA_015478945.1 Trachelipus rathkii
GTAAATAATACTTCTCTTCTAATAGCTCAAATCACATTCTTTCCCCATAAATGAGGATTTTGCGTGACCCAATTTTCTACACACTCATCCTTTCTCTTCTTATCTTTCTAACAGTAGTTCTAACCCTCTATGCTTCTTCTTTCATGTTTACTATTGGTAAAAAATAGAATAGATTCTCTACTTCATTGTTTCTGTATTACCTATGTCTCATGCACATTAGAACTAAGTGTATGGGGACATTTTGGTTTAGAACATTTTAAAAAGTGTTTTGCATGATATCTCCCTTCTCAGATGAGGTTTCGTTTAGTTCTCTTGTCTTTTCCACTTGCAGTCTTATAGAAATGCAGAAAATTAATTTTTTTATTTAGAATCATCTCGTATCTGTTAGATAAATTTAATTAGGAATTTAGCGGGGTTGTGTTAAAAGGAAGAAATCGATTCCAGGGTGTAATCAAATGTTCAGTAAAAGAGTAATCTTTTCTCAAAACTTTTTGACAAGGGGGTATTAAAGAATCTTTTAACTTTCAGATGTTGCAGACACAATTGTAGTTTATTTGGCTTGTGATATAAGTTATTTTGTATTAAAATTTATCAACTTTAATGGTCTAAACTTTGAAAAATCTATTTTTATAGCATGTTTAAATTTCAATGATTCTCCTATAAAAATCCACCGTAAAAAAAAATTCTTTCCTACAAAAAAATAAAGCATTACGATTTAATTAAGTTTTCAATGGCAAAAGATCATTGAATCATTGAAATCATTGAATCATTGAAAAATACTCTCAGATCTGCAGGTTTCCTCCTCCCCAACTATTTTTTTAAATTTCAAATTGCTCTTAAACTATAACCAATCAAAATATCTAAAATCTAAATTGTAGTTTTTTTTTTTGTTTTTTTTTGTTTTTGTTTTTACAAAGTCATTCTAGTTTGAAATTACTGTGTCAGATTTCAATGTCAAAAAAAAAAAAAAAAAAAAAAACGATATGGATAAATTCACATAAAAAACAAAAATTTGTAATGAAAAATTGTTTACTACTCAACCTTTCCTTTTTCATATTATTCATTATGGTTGGATGAATTGTTTTTTATAAGTGATTTTTTTCATAAAGGTCGGCAATATGTGCAAAGTTTATATATATATTTTTTTTTCAACTAAACCCATTTTAAATTTTACTGAAGATGTAAAAAGGATTTGTCGAGATCTTTCTTTTGATTTCTGTCCTGTGAATTAAGACCATAATTAAAAAAAAATTATAAAAATGTCTACTCCCCACTTCAAATTAAATTATCCGAAAATTCGACAAAAGGCTAGTGGGGGGGGGGGGGATCCTAATCCTTTTACACAAATATTCAAAAATAATGTGGTGAATGTAAGTGGTGCCAAAAAAAAATTTGAAAGTCCACCTAAAATTGATGAGATGCCATAGATGAATGACAAAGTTCAGAACATGGGGATTAAAAAATAATCATATGACGATTAATGACATCGCAAAAGCGGTTGCAATGGAATTTTTTTAAAAAAGTGAACGACTTATATTTTAAACCAATAAATAAATTTATCAATAGAACTGATTAATGAATTCTGTGATTTTAGCCAGTGAAAAGAAGAAAAAAAAATAAAGATATGAGAAAAAAAAATTTCGTTGTCAACATTTTAGCAACGGTTTTTTTGACATGAAGAAATCCAAATGATAATTTTCTTTCTCGTCTTATGAAAATTGAGGAAACTTGGATCCAATAATGCACACCAAAGTCAGAATACAATTGCGATTTCTGAACAAAACGTTCAAAAAACGGCAAGAAAAGTGATTTTTTTTTTTTTTTACAGAGTTGAAAAGGTTGTATAATATTAACAGACTACAATGAAAAAGACACAATGTTGATTAAATAAGGGTTATTTTGTAGCATATTCTATCACATGAAACGTTAAAGGAAGCAGTTACAAAACTTGGTCAGGTTCACTTAAGAAAAGGCAACTAGTTATTCAAGTTCTGTGGGTGCAGAAAATTTTGTAAAAAATCTTTTATTTTCAGGTTTAGAACCATCAGCCAAATTTTTCCAAAACTTGTTTTTATCTAAACACTATATATATATATATATATATATATATATATATATATATATATTATATATATATATGGATATATATGAAGAGCAGTATATATATATATATATATATACATATATTAAGAATATATATATATAAGTGTGGTATATGTATATATATATATATATATATATATGTTATTGGTTATATATATAGCAGAGCATATATATATATATATATATATATATATATATGATATATATGTTATTATATATATATATATATATATATATATACTGTAGGTATATATATGGAGTGGCAGGAGTGCTGGGAGTTCTCTTTTTCTTCTTCCTCCACTATACAGGTCTCTGTCAAAGTTTTTTTTTAATGTTTCTTGCAATGACTAATTTTACGTTAAGAAACCAAAATAGAACAAATTGCTTGGTAGCCTTCCTGTTTGGAGTTGCCTTCTTTCACTACTCGCGGATAGTGAAACAGCAACACAAGTCGTTACAACTCTTTTATAGTTATCGTTTTAATGGGAGAGTGAAACAACTTGATATTTTTGGTTCATTTATTCTTTATTAAAATTACATTCGAATTTTATTCAAGAAATTGGTTGCAATGTTTACGTTTTTAGTAAAAATTTTGTAATAAAAATATGTATAAAAATCTCATTGCATTAAGCTAGACCGTGGAATTTCTGCCAATGAAACCAATTTTTCTCAGCAAAATGAAAGGAAAAACGCGCGAACTCATTTCGCATTACAAAAATGAACAAAAAGATCAAATATAATACATCAAATAGTATAAAAAAACACTATATTCTTATAAGTAAACATAATGTTAGTATAAATCACAAAATAAGTTGTATTTAACACAAATCACAGATATAAATTGCAATCTAAGGATGGAAAGTATTATTAGATACAATAGGTATACATCGCATTTTATTTTCTTTTAGATATAAAATACTTTTTATTAAAACTTTTATGGATAAGTTAAATATATATAATAAGGACTATATATATATATATATATATATATATATACAGCAAAATAGTTTACAGAGCAGAAAGAGCAGCAGCAGTTATAGCAGCAGCAGCATATATATATATATATATATATATATATATATATATATATATATTATATATATATATATATATATATATATATATATATATATATATATATATATATTTTATATATATATATATATCTATAAAAATTTTTAGCTAGTATATATAATAATATATATATATATATATATATATATATATATATATATATATATATATATATATATATATATATATATATATATATATATCAAAATTATTTTTATGAGTCACTTCCACCTTCACTGCACTCGAACAACAAATTAAAGTAAAAAACCACTAAATATAACAAAGAGGGTAAAAAAAAAAAGAAAATTAGGCAATTAATTGTGAGATATTAAAAGAGAGTGGGGAAAGGCGTAAACGTTCTTCGACACACTTCAGGTTCTTCTCTGTATCGCCAGATAAAAATAAAAGTAAATGAAGTAAAATGGAAACAGAAGTAACCTACGAAGCAAAAAATATTGGTTGGCGGGCATGAGATAATAAATATATTACATTGTTACAAAATAAATGAATAATGGGAAATTATTAGTAAATATAAATGTAGACATAAATATAAATATGAATATAAATATAAACAAATATTAACATAATATACACAAATATAAACATAAATATAAACAAATATAAACAAACAAAAACAAACAAACAGTTATAAAAAAAAAAAAAATACATAGATACATACATACATATACATATATATACACGCATACACACACACACACACACATAGGCAGCACATACAACAGATAGTAGCAGTATAGCAGCAGATATATATATATATATATATATATAGCAGCAGTTAAGTATATAGCATATATATATATATATATATATATATATATATATATACATATGAAAGCGGCGCACGAAAACGCGAAAGCGTTTCAATGATAAATGCGAAAACGGTTAAACACCCAAATCTGATCGAACGAAGTACAACA
>JABUQX010076331.1:0-17500 GCA_015478945.1 Trachelipus rathkii
TAATAATAATAATAATAATAATAATAATAATAATAATAATAATAATAATAATAATAATAATAGTTACAATCTTTACCATAATCATGACGTTATAATAGCGGGTACTATGATAGTATCCAGTTTGGTGTTAATAAAATGGATAGATGTTACAAATGTAAAATCACTTGGTTAGTTACTTTTCTTTTTTTAGTTTTTTTTTTATAGATTTTTTAGATAATAAGTTTTTATTTTTTTTTAGCAAAAGACTTACTAGCGTTTTCGGTTTTAATGTCTTGTGGCATTGAGTTGTAAAGATTAACTGCTTTGTAACTGACGCATTGTGTGGATTTTTTAGTCGACAGAATGGTATTATTTATCAAATGTATTCGATTTACTTCTAGCTTTGTTTGGTTTGCGCAAAAATTAGCTAATAAGAAGTCGCAAGCATTATTATTATTATTATTATTATTATTATTATTATTATTATTATTATTATTATTATTATTATTATTATTATTATTATTATTATTATTATTATGAATATTTTTTTTTAAATTATTCTTATTATTACTACTATTACTACCTTTTCCAATTTCTTGTTATTATTATCATTATGGTGATTAGTTATTATTATTATTATTATTATTATTATTATTATTATTATTATTATTATTATTATTATTATTATTATTATCATTATTATTATTATTAATATTAGGAAAATTTCACTTTTAATAGTTGTTAGTTATATAGTACAAAAAATATATAAATATTGTAATAGTCGAATTACAACTTTCCTCAAGATTTGAATAACCAAATATTACAATCCTAAAATTTTAACTTTTCCTTTGTAGTTTCTAGAGATTTATTTTATTAATTTTATTTTATTATATTTATTATATTTTTATTTTTTTTATATTTTATTATACTTTTTTTATATTAGAGTCATCGTACACTAGCGGATTTTGTTCAATCAAACTTGTCATGAGTTTCAAGAATAGAAAAAAAGAGCAATCTCTTTTAAATATTTTTATATTTATACAAAATTTTCCTTTTAAATATTTGTATATTTATAAATTAAAATAAAAAAAATGAAATTTAAATATTAAAATACTGAAATGTTTTCAAAAATATGTTTCTCCTTAAATTTAATAACAAATTTCAGTTTTTCAAGTTACTAATAAACCGAATCTTTATGGGCGGTGAAATTGATGCAATAAAGTAGCCAATATTCGGGTCATAAATTAAAGCCACTAAGGTTGAAGTTTACTAATTTTAAAATATATTTTCAATTTATAAAATTGTAACATAGAATACTTATCCAATAACCCCTAATTTCTAAAGCCTTGTTACATTAAATAATTTCTATTTTATCATTTATTTATAGGAATCGTCACATGGACAAAGCCCGGTTTCAACGATCCGTCGTCGCCAACCCTTGTATTCGAGTCGTCACAGTGAGTCAGACCGTCTTATGCCATCGTCAGCATCCAGGAGAAAAAGGATCAATAAACTTGGTATTAATCATCCTTCAGTAGAAGTTTTGCAATACTTACTTCTTTTTTAATTTTCTATATAATTTTTTTATTGTATTTCCTAAATAGTCTTTAGTCTTTATTTTATTTTACTTCTAAATGTATTATGTTTACGAAATAAAGAAATAAAGACTAAAGACTATCTATCTATCTTACAAAAGAACTCGATTTCCAGAAAGCATTATTTCTGAAAAATGGAATCCCAGAATTTATAACTGACACAACTTTTCGAAAATTGCTTTCAGCAAAATATAAAGACAAATCTCAGACAAAATTAACAGCCCCTAAGAATATTTTGAATATGAAGTTGCCTTTTTTGGGGATAACGAGTTACGAAATTTGTCGTAAAATTGACGGAGTTTTAAAATCAAACTTTCCACAGTTCAAATTTAGATTAATATTTTCCACTTAAAACAAAATTGGGAAATATTTTAAATAACTCCCCCTAACCTTTATGCTCATAAGTAATGTATCATTACAAGTGCGGTGACTGCGATGCCACCTACATGAAAAGACGGTACGAAGCCTTTCTACACATATTGCTGAGCATAAAGGCTTTTCATTTAGAACTCTAGACTATTTACATCCTTTTCCCTATTCAGCTATAAATGCTCATTCTCTTTAGGAAAACAGGGATACCAATTTTGGAATATTGACCCAAACATAAGATCCCGATCTTCAATTGTTAGAATCCTTGTATATTTGGCATCTCAAACCGACCTGAAATGAAAATCTAAATTGTAGCAGACTTTTAATACTAAAGTGAAATTTTGTTTAACTCGTGAACTCTTTACTAAAAAATATTGTAATTATTCATTTATCTATATGTTTTATTTATTTCAACTTTTTTATTAATTTTATATAATACTTATTTTTGAATAAAATTTTAGTCATTATAAGTTGTAAGCCTGTGGAAAATGGGAGGGAGAAGGAATTCCTTACCCCGAAACTAGTCAGGCTAGAAATATTAGAATGGTTCAAATTCGTTATGGGTTATAATCGTGGCGCTTAATATATAAATATATATATATATATATATATATATAGGGTATATATATAATATATAATATAATATGATATATATATATATATATATATATAGTGGGTGATATATATATATATTATATATATTATATATTATATATATATATATATATATTATATATAGTATATATTGAGTATATATATATATATATATATAATATAATATATATATTATATATATATAGGTAGTGAGAGTATTAGTATATATATATATATAGTTATATATATATAAATAATATATATATATATAATATATATATATATATATAGTATATATAGTATATATATATATATATGTATTAATATATAGTATAATATATTATATATATATATATATTATATATTATTATAATATTATAGTTATATAGTGAGTATATATATACTATATATATAGGTAATATTAGTAATAGTAGTAGTATATATATATAATACATATATATATATATATATATATATATATATATTAGTATAATATATGTATATATATATATATATATATATATATATATAGTATATATGTGGTGGTCGTTTTCCTTTGAATGACACCCCTTCGTTCTCTCTCGAAGGGCAATGAGCAAGACTTCGGAACAATCTTTTATTGAGCCGCAAAGGGGGAACTTCAAACCAAGAATAGTCAAATATCAGATCAAACATTAGACCAGATATGAGACCAAGGATTAGACACCTATAAAGCATCAAATCTCCGGTTAGAAAAATACATAATAAAAATAATGGATAAAGTAATTAAATGTATTAATAATTGTTAATTAATCATATAATTTTCATAAAGACATATGTGGCTGAATGGTCTGTTATCAGTGAATCAACATTTAAATAATATACAAATGTACATGGAGTTGTAATTAAATTTCTTATTACCATATAATATATGGTTTTACATGTTTTCATGTTTTAAATGCTTTGCTTGGAGGATTAATACATTGTTTTTTATTATAAGGGATAAGGAATTTTAATTATAAAACATAAAATAATTAATAATGGTTTGGACATACCTCTAAAGGTCATTAATTAGATACCATACATACAAACTCTTAATCTTCGCTTCAGCTGCGAAATCTGTCTCCGTCAATTAAATATAAATTATATCTCTGTAAAAATTTAAATGCAAACACACCGGCATAATATAATTATATAACATATAACTATATCCGTTAGGTATGATAGGGGATATATATATATATTATAGTAGTATATAATATATATATAATATATAGGTATATAATATATATAGTATATAGTATATATAGATATATATATAATATATAATATATATATAGGTATATATATATAGGTAGGAGTGAGCGTTTAAATGACTAGAAATTAGCCACAAATTATTGGCGGAAAACCAGTTTACTCCTTGAGCAATTCACAAGGTATTTTTAACATATATTAGGTGAGATAGATATATATATATATATATATATATATAGTATATAGTAATATATATTATATATATATAATATATATATAATATTATAATATTATAGTATATAGTATATATTATTATATATAGAAAGTAGAAGGGTTTATAGACCGTTCATTTTCACAACACAATCGTTCACAAGCATCTCAACAGTTTACAAAGCTAGAAGTAACTGAGCGGGCGTCTTCTGTACACTTGCAAGAGTCGGCTTTCGCTATTGCAGGCGTACAAGGCCAAACCTGAATTCTTATGCGTCGCATTTGCAGGAAGAATGTGGGGAATTTTGGCTCACAAGCGACTTGTTCTATTTGTTTCTTATAAAACGTATACGAACGTTATTTTGACTCTAATTAAAATGATGGGATACGTTTTTGAATTAAAAAGTACTGTAAAGTACCACAAAGGTCCCCTCCCTTAAGGAGAATCTTTACTTAAAGATTGATTTTTCAATTAGAATAAGTCGCGTGATTTTCAGAGGAAGTAATAGCTCGAGTGTTAGGAAGAGGCATAGGAGGTCTTGGAAGTAGAGACAATCGTTGGACAGGAGTTGGGGAGCTGGGTCGAGATCTTATCTGAACCAGGTTGTTTAAAGGAGCATCTTCAGGTGCTAGTTGAATTCGTACATTAGATGTTGGGATGGCCTGAAGTGGAATGCTTTCGGTTTGCGTTGGCACCTTTGGCATGCACATATTGCAAAGGAATGGGGAGCTCTTTTGGTCCATTATTCAAATACGCATGGACAAGAACTATAGAGGAAAAAAGATCGTGCCCGGAAGTTTCCTGCCTTAACCAATAATAATGGAATGAATTTGAGGTTTTGGGGGAAATAGGCTGTAAGGGAGAGGTGCATTGGATGGTTTAATTGAATCCAGTCTTTGGATTCCCAATGAATATTCTTTTAAGGTTTGAAACTTGGGAAACAAGACGGAAGAAATATGTTAGGTAAAGCCACGTGAGATAAAAAGTTGAATAAGACGTGATCAGAATAAGAAATCAAGGAAGAAAGTGTTATATTCTTTTCTAGGTGGATAGGGTTCTTAAACTGAAACTTAGAAGAGATGAAGGCACATCCGTGAGGAATAGTAAAGACATAGTCATAGACATGCTGGATAGAAATGGGTTTCTCACATGCGATTGAAGCCCTAGTTTTTTCTGAAAAAGAAATAAGGGTGAAGTGTCCTAAAGCAACAGTATAAGGTTCTATGGACTTATATTCTGCAATAGGGCAGTGTGAAAAGTCATTAGTGAAATTCAAGATTAAAGATAGTAAACAAGACTGATCGTCAATGGAAGCAAACACTTGGGACTGGGGACAAACGGCTAGTTGGCCTACATGTCGACAGAGATCGTGTGCCGATTCCTTAAGATAAGTGTATCTCCGATTCCCATAATTCACGAAGAAATAGTTATTGGGGTCGTTGTACATAACTCGAACTAAAGATTGATTTAAAGGAAGATGAGTAGGAAAAGGTATAAGTTTATACGAGATGAAATTTTCTACTGAGATAAAAGGAATTAAAGTGATTAGTTCATAAGGGCTAGCTGCAGATTGGATAGTCCAAGAATAAGTTAAGAAGGTTTGATAAGTTTTTGTTTCTAGAGGAATGACTGTGTGTAGCTTAGTTTCTTTGTTCATTTCTAGTACAAAAGGCAGTAAGAAAATGGGAGAAAAGAGTTGCGAGTTAGTGATTTTGTTTTTGGCTAATTGAAGCGAGTTTATCACCAACTGGTGTATTTGATGTATGTTAGACACAGTTTGTTCAATTAGATTTATTAACGCTGATGCTTCCCATTTGGTTTATTATGTTGTGCGTAGCACTTAAACTACTTGATTGGAACTCTATTAACTTTTGTAAGCTATCCCTAAAGTTTTATTAAAGTACGAAGGATTCGCTTTCCAAACTGTTCCTTTAGTTCGTGGAGGATCAATAAGTTTGAAGTAGGGGCATAATTATCTAAAGATTTTGATCTTCTTTTCGAAGTAGTTTTTCCACAGCAGCCTGTGGTTGTCTGTAGCCGTACCAAAAAGAATGTTGAGGACGTCTCCTCCGAACTCGAAAGCGGCTCGTTTCTTTTTTGATCGTGCTGAGATCCAAGGCAGTTCACTTACTTCGTTCAGTTTCTGGGCTAGCACTTTTACTCGAATGGTCATTAGCTTGAATTCCCATTGGTGAGCCCTTTGTATGGAAACATTGAGAAACATGGTTTCGAACGATGGTAAAAATGATTCTTTGACGTTGTTTACCAGTTTAGTCGTCTTGATGATTGTTTCTTTAATGTCTGGAGGACATTCTAAAGAGATAACTAGATCGAGGTATCCTTCTATGAAGTTAACTTCTCCAGTACGATACAGAACTAAACCAGGTAGAATCTTTGTTTCTTCTTTTTCATTTATGAGGTTGCTCTGGCATGTTGATAAGATGATGAGTAGCAACAAAAGTTGTTTTCCGAAATTCATTTCTGAAATATTTATACTTTATACTTTTCTTGGTTGTGATGAAATTAAAAGGTCGCCTAATTATGTTTAATAACAGTTTTAAAATTAATTGGTTAGTTAAAGCGTTCGCGTTTTATTAACTAAACTAAATGGTTTCTTAATTATAATCGAGTTAGTTGAATTAATATCTAAATGTAAGAGTTTTAAACTCAACGTTATATACTATTTAATACTTAGTCGTTTACTTTCTATTACTTACTTACTTACTAGTTAATTTTTTATTAGTTGCTTACTTACTAGTTAGTTTTCTATTACTTATTTTTTTGTTTTCTTAATAGAAAAGTTTTTTGGGTTTTCTATTTTGTATTTATTTTTTGTATTAAAAATTGCTGTCCCCCCCCCTTATTCTGAGAGTGAAACATATTTTTAAAAGGTTTCTTTATATAAAAAAATGAGTAAAACTATAACTGATCAGACTATATCTAAAGAATTAATCTAGGTTAAAATCTATCAGAACTACATCTAAATTCTAAGATTAGATTTCTTATGAATATGTATTAATCCCGACTAATTTTCTTAAATTTATGACTGCGTCCAAATTCTAAGATTGAAGTTCTTAAGAATATATACTAATCCAAGCTAATTTTCTTAAATTTATGACGATCGTCACCTTAATCCCAACTATAGTTTTTTCCTAATCCACTAATTGTTTGGTACAGACGCAACGCGAAATGTACGTAAATCATTTTCTTAAAATTAAAAGTATCCTTCTTAACTAAAGAGTATCTTCAGAATAAGAAGAATTCATTCTAAAAACTAAAAGAATTTTTTCTTAAATCTAGGAATATACAAAGTATATACAAAATTGGGATGAACTAGTACGCGGAGGGCAAAATACCCAGAAGTGTCCCGGGGTCTCGGATTGGTTAGTTGGTCAAGGGGGTGGGAGTCATGTCGATCAGGGAGGGTCGGAGGTGTGGAACAGGGGGAGTCTTCCGGCGCTGTAGTGCTCCGTGTTTGGTCAACGGGTGGAGGGTGGTTGGGTGCCGTCGTCTGTTTGCTGTAAAGGCGTGTTCCTGTGATTTGTTGGGTGTCAGTGTGGAGGGGGGCCCTTTGTTTGCTTCTGGTTACTCGGGGTGTAGAATCTCTAGGACCAGTGAACAGATTATGGGGCCGGTAAGAGGGGTCCTGTTTTCTGTTATCTGGGATGAATTCCTTAGGAGATGAATCTACAACCGTGGGAATGGGATGGTGGCCATCTTTTACTGGGGAAATTGGAGATTTCACAGGGGAATTTGTTCTTGGAGGGGTTCCACCATAGGCTCCGTACTACACCTCACCTTCGTGTGCTGGTGGCTCCTGAAGAGTTTCTTGAACAGGGTTTTCTAGGGAAATCTCTTGCTGAATAGGGGATAAAGATGGTCTAAACTCTTTTCTCCGAACCGCAGGGTTGGAGGGGGTTTTTGGGAAGTCAATTTTAGGAGTGGAACATTTAAATTCACCGTCTGGACGCGCTCTTCCGGCAACTATATCGCTGTATCTTCTTCTTTCCACAATCTCATCGCTAAATCTTCTTTCTTCAACGGGTTTACTTTCTCTTACGGGTTCCACCGGGGTCGGTTGTTGCACGGGAGTCGGATGGCTCCAAGAGTTTAATCTACTCGGTACCGGCTGAGGTGGGGGGATTGAGTAAGAGTTGTAGTATTCTAGCTGAGTTTGTTGTGGATGGGGAATTGGAAAGTAGCTGTGTCCGGACTGAATTGGTGGCGTTATGGGAGTTTGGAAAGAATATTGGGAAGACGCTTGATCTGTGGGAGGAGGAAGTTCTTCCAATTCATCTACTTCCTTCTTCTTTCTTTCTTCTTCTTCTTTCTAGCTCTTCGTCTTCTTCCTCCTCTTCTCCTCTTTCTTCTTCTTCTTCTTCCGTGAGGGCTTTCTCTCGTGAGCAGAAAGGGAACTCCCGGGGTCGCTTCTCTGTTTGTCTTTCCTCGATTCTTTCCCCTTGGGTTTGTTCCTTGGAGGCTCAACATTCTTCTAAGACTGCGTGGGGATTTCCAAACTTCAGTCGTTATAAAGTCAAGAATGTTGACTCGGTGAACTTTTCTGTTCCGGGGGATCACCTTAGCGTTTCCCACAATGGACAGGGAAGGTTCGCCTAGTCTAAACAATATACTATCAGTTTGTTTTGGTCCTCTTAAACATTGGACAATGTAATGGCCCTTGGGCAAAACTTGGCACTAACTTTCGAAATTTGTGGGGCTTTTTTAGCTGCCCTAACGAAAACGTAATCCTCCTATTTTGATCTCTCTTTGCTTGGCCTTTATTATTTGCTGTTGCAGGGACCAATAAGTTTTTGTGGTTTCCGCTTCTAACTTCTCTCTAGCCAAATCTCTTATATAATCGATCCTCTCTACTATCGTATCTACTTCGTCTGAGATGAATCTCATTTTCTCTGTCTTATTCACAAATGGTGATACATAATCAGGCATCTCATAAGGGAGCCTCTTTATTTTATATACCCATGCAAAAGGAAATGGGGAGAAGACCCTATAGATCGATTATACGCGGAATTGATAGCGATTTGGGCAAAACTAAGGTATTTATCCCAGTCTCGGTGATTTGCATTCACGTAATGCCGCAAGAAAGATTCAATATCAGCATTTATTCTTTCTAGGAACTGGAACACCATTGGGGTTGGGAAGCTTTTGGTAAAGGCAAGAAATTTTCCAACCTTTTTATTTCTCCCACGCCTTACTATAGTCCCTTAAATACCTGGCTCAGGGTAAATTCAAGTGCATTTGTCAGGAGAACAAACAGTTTTTGAGGGCCTATGTCTAGATATGACCCTGCGGGTCTTGCAATGCTCTGGCGGACATTCCTGGCTCGTTCTAGGGGTATTGCATGGGCACTAATTCCGACATACCGTGTCAGAGACGTCGCGAAATACTACTAAGATGTATTTGGCTCCTGATCCTGTACAAGCGGGCAATTTCCCAATACTGTCAACATGAACGCGTGAGAAGGGTGTGTACGGCAATGGCCATCGGTGGATCTCTGCTGTAGGAGGTCTAGGACCCTTAGTTCTAGCGCATGACACACATTGACTACAATATTCCTTAACTAACTTTTGTATACCGGGGAAATAGTACTTTTCTTCTACCCTCTTTTCGGTTCTTAGCTGACCTCCGTGTCCGCTGGCTAATGAAGCGTGGCACTGGTCTATCACACTGTAGATCATACTGTCCGGAACTTGTACAAGATAGGGTTTAGCTTGCGTGGCGTAATGTAAAATACCTTTAATTAAGATGTGTGGGTATGTCCTGGGGTTCTCTTTGGCCCATTTTACTAACTTTCCTAAACGGGGACATTTCTCTTGTTCTTTTATGAAATTTTCCCGACTCAGAACGAAATCTATTCGAGGTAACTTTTCTGTTTTTTCTGTTTCCTTGACCAGGAACACATTAGATGCTGGATGCCTACTCAGATAGTCTGGGGCGACATTATTCTTTCCTCTTTTATATACTATGGTGGGGGAGAAAACTGTTTACTAGTAGATTCCATCTAGCTAATCGGCCCGTCTGCTGTTTATTTCGGAAAATAAAACAGAGAGGTTGGTTGTCAGTGATGATAGTTACCTTATAGCCGAAGATGTTGTTCTTAAACTTTTGCAAGCAGAACACCACGGATAAACATTCCTTATTCGATCGTGTCCATAATTTAACTCACTTCCTCTGAGTGTCCGGGACACGAAAGATAATGGTTTCTCCTTCCCCTCATCTGTCAGTTGGTACAACACTCCCCCTATTCCGTAATTACTGGCATCTGTGTTTACAAAGAATTCTTTGTTGTAATCAGGGAAAGTTAGTTGTGGCTGCACACTAATTTATCTTTTAAAGTGTCGAAAGCTTGTTGCTGTCTTTTCGTGCCCAAATGTAGAAAAGGGGACATCTTTCTTTAATCAGATCGTACAAAGAGGGTTGTGACTATCCTATGCTGCGAAGGGTCTTTATAGGAAGCGAAAATAAGAGGGAAGAACTCAAGTAAACTCTGTTGTCTCCTTCAACATTTGGTAGGAGGGACGAAGGGACTCTCAGTGTTTCTAACCATTGGCCGGATCCGGGCTAATTCATGTCTTCCTATCTTTGAATCCTAAGTAACAGGGAAACGGATGATTGGTAAAGGAAGCTAGCCTTGGAATAATTGGTTATTCTCAGTCTTATTTCCTGAAAGCAGCGAGCACTTTCTTCAAATTTTCAAAGTGTTCTGGCACGTTCCTTCCCTAGCACCAATACGTCGTCTAGGTAGACTTGTGCTACAGGCCCCTAAGAGATGATTTAAGGCCATTGTCATTGTACGGGCATAAATGCTTGGGGCGTTTTTGTGGCCGAACATCAAGCGAAGTGGGACACCAAAGGCCCCTTGGGCCTGGTCCTAATTGGGCCATCAACTTTTGCGGTCTCCTCTTCTAATCTCTAAAGGCGTTGTAGTGCATCCAATAATCTACTGAATGTAAATTTACGGTATTTTACCGTGGGCGCCTAGGGGTAATGTTAAAAATCTCGTCGATAGAAGGCAGAGGAAACCACGTCCTGTAGTGCTATGGGAGTTGAGGTTACCTGTAATCGTAAGACACATGTTGTCTATCTTTGGTTTTTTGTGCTGTTTGTGCTTTTTTGGCCCGGACCACTGTAACGGGTGACGAGATGGGGCCTGTAACATGAGCTTTGATTGTACCCTTTGGTTTTTCAGTGCTGAAGTTCGTGGGTGAAATCAATCGATGTCCTGCAGGTGAGCCGGAGTTGCGTAATCTGTACTTGTTTACGAAAGAGTGGAACCTTAGGGTGCTGAGGCAGGTAAGAGCTTGGCAATACTAAATTTCTGAATGGGCGGCGAGACGGGGACAGCATCTCAATCTAGTGCCATACGTCAATGGTAGTGTAGGCCATGAGGAGCTCGAGGTGAGGGAATTCTTCCAGATACTCTGGCTGTTCGAGAAGACAGTTTTCCGCATCTTCTTTTGACATCTTCTCTTCAATAATTTCTTTGTACACTCGCCTTAACTCTGTCTTCGTAAGACCTTTTGAGCAGGTGGCTACATTGGCAGAAACTGTTCTCTGGTGTCCTCTGTCGTCTGTGCTTCTTCTGATCTGTTTGCTAATAATCGGATACCCTTCTCCTAGATTCACACCTTTATGCAAATGATAAAATCGAATTGGTCACGGGCGCAAATTTATATAACTGAGGGGAAACTGTGTATCCACTCACCGGACTAATCGTTATATTCGGCTACGTATAATGGTCCTTTGGTGAAAGCTGGTGTCCATTATGCAACCTTTCGCTCCAGTTTCAAAATCGTCTTGAAGTGGTGTTCAGGTCGGAGCTTTAGATTTATCCGGGGCATGAAGTGACTAGGGCAAGAACAGTCTTCTCAATTACTTTTAAATTATCTTAATTTCTTCAATGGCGTATCATCAAATGGGCCATCTTTTCGTGGTCTAGCTCTTCGAGCTTGCAATTCTTCGGATTTGGTCCAAATTTTCTGTTCGGATTAGAAGGGGGTATGCACTTGAGGTTGGGGATCTGGCTCCTCTGGGAGGTCAAGCGCTGTGAGATGAGTGAGGGGTGGGTTATGACTCCCACCCTGTCCTTTTCATCTTGTCTGTCTGCAACATGGAGTTATCCGGGTTCAGTGCATATGGTGTCCCTATCGGGTTTTCCATGTCCTAAGGCACTTGCCTGCCTATGCGAATTTCCGAACTGAGAGGCTGTCTCTCCCCCCTGGGATACAGACAGATTGACCTTCCGATAGGAACGAGGTTCAACCGCGGCGTTTACGTTATTAACTGACCAGGCGGCCTCCCTATGGGAAAGATGCGGGTTATCCGCGTTGCGTAACGTTTTTGGAGAGGCCTGCCAAGGCGGCCCTCCCTACGAAAAAGAAGTGCTTATTGCCGCAAGCACGTGCGGGGTGGTTCAGCGAAAATGGGTTTGGTTCGAAATCCTTAAGTTCTCTCCCCTCTAGGGACGGCTCGGACCCGGGGCAAGCTGCTCTCCTTTTTCTTGAGGTCTATTATTCGTGTTAAGATTCCCATCAGAAAAATTCTTCATAGACCAAATAGGATTCCTTGTGGGGCGGCGGAAAGATCGGAATGTCTATCTCTCTATCTTCCTTGATAGACATTTTTGCAGAAAAGAAGTTTAAAGTTATGGGAATGTTAGACAAAACGTTGCTACCTAAAAGAATATCCCAACTATTCTCTCCATCTACATCGCTCACTTGAAAGGTAGTGAGGTAATGTCTTTTATGCAGGCGAAGGTACAGCTGTATCTCTCCCTTTAGTACCGTTGGCTTATTGTTCACCCCCTGTACCACTAAATCGGTCTTACGGAGGGTTACTTTAAAGTTTCCCTCGATCTCCAATTCCTTTAACCGCCGGGCGGTGACGATACTGACACTTGACCCAGTGTCAACCAAAACGCTGGTTTTCGCCTCCATACTACTCATAGATGGAGCAAGATAGACATTCGTGTAAAAGTGTCGTCCTAGCCTAAAAGGTTGCTGTACGACATCTTTTTCTTTCTCCTTAACTTCCCACTTCTTCACTCTTTTCTGAAACTTTCTTTTCACACGTCTCCTCTCTTTGCCACTCTCTAAAAATTTTCTTTCTCTATCCTATCCTGAGGATGAGAAAGTTCTCCTTCATACATCCCATCACCTTACTCCACTTCTTCATTCACCTCAAAATCTCTTGGCTGGCTCTCTGCCATATATACTCTCGCGTTAGTCTTTACCTTCCCATCTGGAGGCTTGTACCCTTCCTTTTTCTTGGAAAAGGTCCTGGGCCCTCGCTTATCTGGGTTATAAGACTCTGGCTTCTTCGCTCTCACCCCTTTTTCCATATCAATTTTGCTATTGTATGGAGTGAACATCAGCAGGGTTTCTGGGGTAGGTCTCCAGGGTGGTGCTCCTCTACAATTAGGTTGCGACCCCCTTCGATGATATGCCTTACATTCTCGGCAATAGGGCCATTCCCAACGGCATGCTTGGGAAGAGTGCCCGACTGACTCACAAAAGAAGCACACAGAGTGTTCTTTTAATTCTTGGGCGGACATCTTCCTTAAGGTGCCCTTATATCTCGGTGTACCATACCCCGTCTTCACTTCTTCTCTTTTCTTTTGAAAAGTATTACTCGGTTTTACCTCTTCTCTCCTCCTTTGAGGAGTGTAACTGGGTCTCACCTCCTCCCTTCCCTTATCCTCATACCTTGGCTTATGAAATGGTTCCCTATTGTTCCTGTACGAATTATTAACTCCAAACCTCTGTCTACTTTCCGATTCCTCTCTAGCCAGAAACACTTTGGTAGTGCGCAAATTCATTTGGCCCTTCTATTCTGCATCTTTTTAATAAAGCTCGGCATTAAAAGTTTGGAGATAACTTTTCTATCAATGGGTCATATAAGGCTCACTCTGTATCGAATACCTAAGGATCTTTTTTTCTTTTTAATGGCTTCTCCATCTCTTCTTTCATTTACGTTTTGAATGATCTTCCCGGCTGTAACCAAGATGTTTATCTGCCTTGAGTTGAACATTGGCTTTATCATACAGATTCGTGAAAGGCGGCTCTGATACTTCGCATAACCGGGGTCTTTTAATTCTAACAACAAAATCAGTGAAGTTAAATCTCTCTCCCTTCTTGCACTCTAAAAAGTCCAACATAAAACTCGAAGATCGGTGTTTGAGGAGAGTTCTCCTCCGGCTGTAAAAAGAAGGTTTTTAACTGGCGAGAAAATTTTCCTAATCTGGTGATTTTGAAAAACTATTTTCTCGGAGAACGTATTTTCTGGCCTTCGCTGTTCTGATCGGATGATATGGCAGACTTTGCAAAGGTGATCTTTTGACTTTCAGTTAGTGTACCTAAAGCATCTAGCTTTTCATTCAAAGAAGTGATGAAGTCTGGATATAAGATTCCTTTCCACTTCTTGTTTTAAGAATGTTCTGCCAAAGATATTTCCAAATTTTCGGGAATCGGCTGGAAAAGCGGTGTGGTGAACAAGATTGTTGGGTAATATGGGGCTGCCAAATTTCGGTTGTGGAGGGCAGATAGGGATACCCTTGCGGGACACTCCAGGGTAAAGGATGGGGTTGGTTAGGATGGGTTTAAATTACGCAGTTGTGGCGGCGCCTGTATAATAGGATGAGGTTGGGCTCGTCCCCGTTGGTAAGGGAACCCGTAATTTGAGGTGGTGTTTTGTCCTGGGGTGGAGCACCTTCGTCTGTGTTGTGGCCTTCCATAGGAACTCCTCCTGTGAGGACGCTTTGTTTGTTGTTGAGCGACGTTAGGCCCAGCAGGGGTTTGGACCGATCCTATTGCTTGGTTCTGGATCGTTGGGGAGCCTTCGGTTCCCCATGGGGAGGTGTTCGGTATTTCTGCACCTTCCCACTTGCTTTCATTGGGGGTATGAGTTTCGAAACCACCCCAATTTCTGCGAGTTTTCTTTTTAACAGTAGTGTCAGCAGTAGCAGGCTTTAGCTGTAGATTCAACGTGTTGTCCAACGCAACCGTTTTTTGCATATATGGTGGAGTTTCGACCCTTGGGGGAGGTGCTCCCTCCCTTACTACTTGGGATGTCTGGCTAAGAAGAGCGGTATAGGGGTTCTGACTGGCCCTTGGGTCCAAAGGAGTTAGGATAGGGGGGACCCCTAGGGGAGTTTGCCTCCCTTCTTGGGTTATGGGCGTTTCATCTCCGCCCCCCCCTCCGTTTGTCTGCTCTGGGTTATGACCTTCATCATTACTACCCTCATTCACCTCGATATTCTCATTATCTCTCTCTTCGTCAGCAGTACCATCATCTCTTATCTCTAAATTCGGTTTCTCCGCCATTTTGTTTTTTCGTAATCACAAAATAATGCACAATATGTCGGTACAACGCTTAACTATCTCTACTGTATGCACTCAAACAGCAATGTTAACTAGTGTTGGAATTTAAAATGTTGGCTGCGGACCTTCGTGCTACTACTATATACCTCTAGTATACCTATATAATATATATATATATATATATATATATATATATATATATATCTTATATATGTATATATATATAATATATATATATATATATATATATATATATATATATATATATATATATATATATGTTTTTTATACCTAGGCTTACCGTTATGTAAAATATGCGAGGGGCCCTTACTACTATATATATATATATATATATATATATATAATATATATATATATATTATATATATAATATATATATATATATAATAGTATATATATATATATATTATATATATATATTATATATACATATACTATATATAATATATACATTATATATATATATATATATTATTATATTTATAGGATATATATATATGATAGGGTATGGTTATTATATATATAATATAGAATATATATATATATATATATATGGATATATATATATATAAATAGGTATATATAATATATATATATAGGTATATAGGTATATATATAATGATAATATTATTGAGGGGCTCAATTATGGGAAAATAATTGTAAAGGGGGAAAACAAGAAGATTGTCATAAAGAAAAAGACTAAGCGGAAAAAAACTCAAAAGAAAAAATGTTGTCCGCTGACCGTATTTGCTATGGCTACTCAAACTATCTTTTTACTACTATGCGATGTTTATGGCACCAAAAAATGAGGTGTTTCTATTTAACGGAGAAAATCTTCTAACTTTTTTTTTAAAAAGGTTTACTTGTCTCCGATATATATATATATAGGGTGTGGAATATAGTATATAGTAGTATAGTAGTATAGTATATATATAACTACTATTTATATATAGTATAGTATATATATATTTAATTTTCGAATTAATCTTAATTTTTAATTAAGAGGTGGGACTGGGTCTTTCCTCGGGAGGCTATCCGTGATTCAGAAATGTAGGGGTTATTGTGAGTCTTTGGGGATACCTCTCTATAGGGTAATATATAATATATATGAGTATATATATATAGTATATTATATATAGGGTATATGAGTATATATAGTATATTGGTGATTATAATATATTATAGGTATTTAAGTATATAATGTATAATAATAGTGATAGTATATATATATTATATATTATAATAAAATTTAATATCAATTAAAACTTACCCGGCCCATATAAGATTGCCCATTAAAGAAAAAATAAATCATCAATCGTATGTCCCGGTAGACATGACACATACAGAATAATATGATATTATGAGAGTTAATAAATATATATATTAATATATATTATATATATTATATATTATATATATATATATATATGGTATGAGTATATATATATATATTATATATATATATATATATATATTATATATGGTTATAGTATATATAGATATATAAAAGTGGTTTTGAAAATAGCTTTAAGGAAGAGAGAAGAATAGAAGGTTTGGTTTAAGAAATTTGTGCTTCCGATTCCAATGGGGGCTCTATGTATGTAGCGTTTGTGTGAAGGGTTCGAGCGAATGTTTTTATATAACGTGCGTGCCGACCTCCTCAGTTCGGTAAAGTTTCCGATTTCGCTCGTGAGCGGTGGTCGATTTCTTGGTCGATTGTCGTTTTAAAACGCGCTCAGCTCCAAAATTCGACACAAAACGAACAATTCGTAGCCAGTGGCTTGAAATTCCTTACCTTGGCTCTTCTTCGACTTCCTCACTTTCAAACGCTGTAGCCAGGTTGAGTAAAGAAAAGAAAAAGTGAAGAACGAAAAGGAGATGGAGGAATATAAGAGAATTAATTTTTATCTCCCTCTTCCCCCCAATTTCAAATTTTCTTTAACATTAAGTAGCTTTGTGCGTTACATATGCATGACTTCATTAATAAAAATTGATAAAATTTGATAAAAATGGAGACAGATTAATTATGTTAATTAATGTTAAAATATTTTTAAACCAGTATAATAATAAATGGCTTTTATAGCGGTCATAGTAGGCGTTAATGACGATGAAAGAAAATCGCTTGATTGGGCATCCTCGTTATCCTTCTACTATGCAGGTAA